>BSSO01002725.1:0-18410 GCA_030267885.1 Mesembryanthemum crystallinum
TATTATGGTCTTTCTTTTTGTATAAAGTTACCAACATATCCCTCTACTCCTTTACATTGAAACTTGCAATCATTTGAAAAGCAAGTGGGTAAGGGCAATCACCAAGGGCTATATTGTCCAACATATTTCTTCTTAAAACTAGTGCAAAAAGTAAATGTTAAGATGATTTCAAGCCTGAGGCAGTATTATTTTTTGCGTAGACTTTCTGAACCTTTTTAATTGTGGGCATTGGTGGTTAATGCAGTTGAATGGCTCCTTATATGAACACAGTCATTTACACAAACAATTCATGATAAATTGTTCTAACTAAGCGGTTATTTGTGTTAATATATCATTATATTGAAGTCCTTCTGTTTGTTGTTTTCTTCTTGTAATTGACATATTAGAGTCCTCCTTTGTCAATACTCAGTAATTTCTTTTCTGATTGCAGCACAAAAGATCCAACATGGAATGAGGAATTTATTATGAATATCAAGCTGCCGCCATGCACACTTCTTCAGGTGAAAATCTTTCATTGCAGATTAGTATTAGACTTCTGACTTTCAAACATGAAAATTTAATTGCGTGTTAAAGTGGATGTGCCACTGCTTCATTAATTATATGCGAGAACAAAGTTGTCTCCATGCTTATGCAGCATTCTAGCCGGAACAGTTTTAATTAGGCTAACTTGATCTACTTTTTCTAGAACCAGTCTCTCTCTCATTAACAAACTAACTTTTATCAGCCAACCAATTTACGTCAACCACCTTTGGCCAAATGAAACTGCTAATTATAATACTTAATTGACGAAAGTTCTGCCACATATGACTTCCACATATGACTTCCACATGACTTTACTGAACTTGGTGGCTTTAGTTAATGAAGAGTGGTTAACCTTGGCTAATAGAAGGTGGTTTCTTTATGTAAATATATTCTTCCCTTTAGCTCCTTCCTTCCAGGCTCTCACTAAATTTTAAACCTTTGGGGGTGGAATGAAATATATATATATATATATATATAGTTTTTTTTTTATACTTTTGAGGTACCATAATAAATATTGACCAAACTCTAAGGTAGCATTATGAAATTTCTTTTTGTAAGTAACTACAATGAAAGCTTTCAAGACTTTACACCTTTTAATCAGATTACTACTTTTCTTATAGGTAAGGGTACTTAATCTCGATGAAAGTTTCTTCTAAAGCATTTCTACTCTCAAACTATAGGGGAAACTCATGTCATCGTTAATCTAGTAGTGCATGTCATGCTTGTATAGAGCCTTACCTTTGAAAGTTATTACAAAATGCCTTCTTCTGTGAGAGAGACGCAAATATATGCCTTGGGATCCTATTTTCGGACATGTTTCTTTCAGCTCTTGCCTTTGTTTTAGTTTGGTTTAATTTTATTGAAATGGCAAGGAATTGTCTCTCTCCTTTTTGGGGAAATGGGACTCAAACTTAGGTTCATGGCGAGTACGGTGTGTGCCACTGCGTTACCCACCTCAAGCCCAAGGTTTTCTTTCAGTTATCACTATAATTTTGCCACTTATTGATATGAATTTTGTAGTTTAATATTTTATAAACGAACGAAAATCAATAACGATAGTATATTTCCTTGAATCACACACGGAGACAAGAATCACTCAAGAATAATTTGTCATGTTTCACATGAAATGGTTTGTTGAATCATACAACTTGGAAGAAACTCTTGAATTTGAATTAATCATCTCTGCTGAAAATAACGTACAAAGGTCTGTATTTCTAGGATTTTTTTTTTTGACTTGAGCCCTAAGCAACCTACTCCAACTAGGAAACGGAAGTAGGAAAGTAAACAAGAATAGAAAATAAACAAAACTAGGTAACTAAAACTAGGTAACCTACTCAAACCTTTGCGATTTGAGACGGCCTTCATCTGCAATTGCAGTGCGAGTTTGCACGCTCTCTTTGGGTTAGGCTTTTTGGCATTTCGGGAGAGAGTGCTTCATGTGCCTTCCCTCTCTTACGCATCTCTTGTTGCCCGATATGTTGGTTTTCGAGGGGGCGAGGATAACAAATTATTGTGACGGTGCACTTTCTTCACTATTCTCTGATGCCTTTGGTTGGAACATAACTTTCGTGTCTTCTTTGGGATCTCCAAGCCCTCTGCTTTTGTGTGGGATAGGGCTGTTTAGATGGCCTCTCTTTGGGCCAAAGCAACTGGGGCTTCTAAGGGGGTGTTTCTCGTTGATATTCAGAGGCATTGGGGTGACTTGTAATTAGAGATTCTTTTGTATCTAAATCTCTGAGTCCTCTTTGCTTGGAATTATCTTCATTTTGGTTTATTAAAAGTTTCTATTATAATAAAAATGAAACTATTATTTCTCCCTTAGGAGTTAGGGCCATCGGTGGTTTTCTTGGTCGTCAACTTCAGGGCCCATGGGACTAGTCAAGCAAATCCGGATACCCATGTTATAAAAAAAGGAAACTATTATTCCTAATGAAAAAACATTTAAGAGTTTCAACAAGTAAAACTTGCCAAACTTATTATGCGGACAAATAACTGGCTTTGTGTACAGTTCCTTTAATTATTCCTTGTTTTGTATTCGTCAACAGAACAGTTTCTTCATCACTCCATGGCACGACATTAAATAGATCTTAATCCTGCACAGCTGCTTCTTGGACTTGTTCTAAATTTATTATAAGAGGATCTCCACATGCTATTGCTCCGGCATCACTTATGCTTCCTGCTGTTTTAATTGAAGCATTACATTAAGAGAATTGTTTGGTAATTCTTCTAATTTGTTCACTTTCTACTAAAGATGTAAGAACTGCTAAGTTGTATCACATATACTCGCACTTCATAATGACAAAAAGATTACGCCATGAATGTCAACATGAGCAAAGGCTGACATTCTAGTTTGTGGCATTGGCTACAGGAAACCTTTTCAACTAGCATCATGCGCCACGCTTTGCCATGTAATTTATTCCAAATAAATCTGCTTGTTAAGCATCTTGCTTTGTTTTCTCATGTCTCATCTAACCTATATTCAAGTTTAACTCAATTTCTAATCAATTTAAGTTTAATTTAAGAATTTTTTGTGGGGTTCCCCCTTTTAAAATGGACTTTTTGGAAAAAAACCCCTTATATAAAATTTAGGAAAATTGGTTTATAATAATCCCAACTATTAGTGAGTTGCAGATAATAATCCCAACTTTACAAATTGTGTAAATAATCCGAACTATTAACATTGTTGCAAGTGGTGCACCCAACTTGACACCGTTAGATTTTCCGTCATGGACATCCTACGTGGCAATAATTTTAGATTTTTTTACCATTCGTTTTAATTTCTTACTATTTACAATTGTACCATTTTTTTTAAAAAAACTCCTTACTTACAACCAAAGTCATATTATTGTAAAAAAAAAATATTATCATTTTAAGTGCCACATAAGCAACTAGTAACGGAAAACCTAACGGTGTTAATCCAGGTGCACCACTTGCAACAATATTAATAGTTCGGATTATTTTGCGCAATTTGTAAAGTTGAGATTATTATCTGCAACCCACTAATAGTTGGGATTATTATAAACCAATTTTCCAAAAATTTATTGTGAAGAACCCCCTTATAAAAACAAAAGGCCGTGATGAACACCCCTTAAGTTATTTTTCGGCCAATTTAAATGAGATTTTGACCAATTTATCCTTAGCCTTTAAGCATATATTTGTTTAAAATATACTATATATACTTAAAGGATGAGGGTAGGTTGGTCAAAATTTCACTTAAATTTGCCGAAAAACCACTTAAGGTGTGTCCGTTATGGCATTTTGTTTTTATAAGGGGGTTCCCCACGAAGTGTTTTTATATGGGGGTTTTTTCCAAGAAGTCTATTTTATAAGGGGGTTCCCCACAAAAAATCCTTAATTTAATGTGTGGACCAAGCAAGTTTTTAATATTTGGACAACAGCAAGGTCATGAGAAGCACTAAAGGTTCACCTCTTGGCATGTAATATATGTCTTGAATGTGTAGGTTGCAGCTTGGGATGCAAATCTTGTAAGTCCACATAAGCGCATGGGAAATGCAGGTGTTAATCTGGAAGGCTTGTGTGACGGTAATTAAACTGTATTCTATTTATCCTCTTTCTGGAAGTTGGCCAACATCATGCTTTATAATTTATATCATCTAGTTTGGTTAGTAATATAACTCCAATTGTAGGTTGCTTAATAGCAGAATATTTTGCGTTTCAAGTACGACTGAGATATCCTGTCATTATTTGCTATGGAATACCTTAGGTAATTTAATAATTTGGTCTTATGTTTTTTTAAAAATGAAAAGTCTTTTTTTCATTTTGAGGCATCAGCAGTAGCAAAGAATAGACCATAGGTCTCAAATGTAGTGCTAAACATTAGGTTGAGTAGTGAGTAGCCTCTGATTCGGTACCTATTGCTTTTGGAGTAAGAGATGCAGCATTCATTGGTTCAGCAATGAGATGATAAAAATTTCTTTTTCATAGGGAATTTGCATGAGTTGTTGGTGGAATTGGAAGGCATGGGAGGTGGTGGAAAGATACAAATTGAGGTAAGTGTTTCAACGTAGAAAACAAAAGAATAACGTACGTATTAAGACCAATTGTTGATGAACTTTAGATTTCATGTTCCCCCCCCCCCCCCCCCTATATCAAGATAAACTCACAAACTACAACTTCTAGGAAGGGTTCTCGGGTTCTCCTCTAAAAACTTCTATTCCAAACTACAATAAATCCCTCTCATAAAAGCAAACTACTAAAAACAGTTCCAGCTTTACATTTTTTCCTTTTTAGCCTTAATAAGCATACAGTAGCACAGCCCCCTTTCCCCTGAATTTGTTACCATTACATACAGTTCCAGCTTTCTTGTATTACATATTCTTAAGTTTCTGTTAAGCCTCACCTACAAGTTACAACCCTAACATAATCATTTACATCGTGATTTTGCACGGGCTTTTTGGATGTAGTTTCTTGTTGTCAGGGGAGTTTACTTGTTTCTCCTGCTACTATTATCCAACATTTACACACTTGTTAAGTTGGGTTGTGAAGGGTTGAATTTACAAAGGGGTAATTCTTTTTCCATCTTTTTGGCTGTTTTCTGTTGTATATATGACAACTAATGCACAAGGCTTTCATCTACTTTGAGCTTTAAAGAGGATCATATGTACGGTGCCTAACACAATGAAGTTCTACTATAGTTTGTCTTATTTTCTCAGTACTATCACACATTGAGTTTTCTCAAAAATCAATGCAAATTGAACGAGTTGTTAGCTTCTCTGTCAACTGGTCAATCCAAATGATTTACTATACTTTCAGTCTATGTATCCTGCTCCCACTCTGGTCCCACTGTAATCTTATTTCTGTGCGTGATGCTTTTCAGGTTAATTACAAGAGCTTTGGTGAGATTGATGAAGCTAAAAAATGGTGGCGAATACCATTTCTTTCAGATATTCTTAGCAAAAGTAATGTGGATTCTGCTATGAAAATGCTTGCTGGATCTGAAAGTGTGCCAGCTAGCCAATTTGTGCGATATGCCTTCGGCCAGTTAAAGTCATTGAATGACACATACCTTCCAAATGACTGGCTCCCAAATATTGTGAAAAATGATTTAAGAAGTGATGAGGAGTCCATTAAATCTGCCAACGAGTTGAATGTACCAGTGCCATCAGAGAATTATTCTGAAGCCTCGGACAATCTTGGCGATGATGGAGGCAATATCCAGGAAAATGATACCAGGGAGGCTACACAGTCCAGCAAGCATTTCTGGAAAAACTTTGCTGATTCTATTAACGAAAACGTGGTTCAGAGAATGGGGATCCCTATTTCTGATAAGTTGAAGTGGGATGAATTTGACTTAATCAAAAGCATTGGCTTTCAGTCGCGACAGGCTGCAGAAGCTGGTTATATTGAATCAGGGCTTGCAACTTCAGAAAATGAGGACCCTATTAGCGATAATAGCGCCGAAGCCAGCCTCCTCGATATTGACAAGATTCAGTCTTCACTTCCTGATATTAAGAAGGCAACTGAAGACATATTGAGGCAAACTGATTCTGTTTTCAGTGCACTGATGGTTTTGGCTGCAGCAGTCCCTCAATTAAAAAAGGATTCACAGGATGAAGATCATATTGAAAACAAAGAAGATAGTTCAATGAAAGAGGATGGTGTCACAGCTTATTTGAAGGGTGATGGGCTAGAAGGTTATGATGAGACAACAGCTGAAGAAATGAGGGCCCTCTTTTCAACAGCAGAAACTGCCATGGAGGCTTGGGCAATGCTTGCTGCGTCACTAGGTCATCCAAGTTTAATCAAGTCAGAGTTCGAGAAAATATGTTTCTTGGATAATTCATCGACAGATACACAGGTATTTTTCGTGCGGTTGTCTGTACTCAGAGAATTTTCTAAGCAATGTTGTGATATTAATGTATTTATCTGGAACTTTACTGTTTGCCAATGGATTCATAAGCTAAAAGAGGCTGCAGGTGGCAATTTGGCGTGATTCCTCTAGGAAAAGATTAGTTATTGCATTCAGGGGCACTGAACAAGTACGTTGTCAAATAGCTACTTCATGAGTAATTCCATTCATAGTCTTTATATATAATGGTATTGACCAGATTTCTTTTAGACAAGATGGAAGGACTTGCAGACCGATTTGATGCTAGCTCCTGCAGGGTAAATATTTTCATCTCTATTTTTTCCTTTACCTTTCTTGCTTTGTGCAAGTACTTGTTTCTTATTTACTGTCTACCTTTTTTCTGTGAATCGGAAACTGGAAAAATGTCATCAAATAGGGCCTTTGAGCAGTTGTATATTTGTTTGTTTCTTTATTAAATGACATGTCAATTAACTGTGTGCTTGAGGAGATGTTCCAAGAAAACCAAAATTTTCTTGTTTTCTAAATTTACAAGTGATAGTGGAAAAGTCTGATAACATCTTTTTGATGCTATCCAAATTGTTCTCCCCAAAATTTTTGAAACCCCACATATTGTTTCCTTTTTCAACCCTTAGGGAATGAGAGGGATGGTGAAGACCTGCATTTGTTTTTCCAGGACCTTGGGATGCAGTTTGTTAGTCCCACCGGTAGTCCTGTGGCGGTCAAAGGTTCTTCCAATCTGGTTTTTGGGAGATAAAAAGAAAGTGGAAAGGGTTCTTGAACAATATCTAGGGAAGTGTTTTCTTGGAAATCATTTTATGTAATAATTTCATGAAATGAAAACTATTTTCATTTCTATGACTAAACACAACCTAAGCGACCCTCCTCTCAAAAGGTGTTCTGCCTTAAGAGGTCTTTAAGTACTCCTGATATCGAGCAACTCTTGTAGATGCGTTATGTTGGTTTGAGGTTGGGCAAGGAGCACAAGTTGCTCTGTAGGTGTGCGTGGTTGGAAAGGAATTCTCGTATCTTCATAGGGACTTCTAAGCCAGCGGAGTTTGTTTGGGCCCGCATTGTATATATGGCCTCACTTTGAGCCAAAGCGCCCGGGGCTTTTAAGGCGCTCATCTTCGCTGACATCCAACGTTACAGGGGCGATTTGTAATTTCTTTTCGTTTGAGAACTCCTTTTCCTCCTACTCTGTATCCTTTCACTGTCTTTCATACAAATTTTCTTTTATCAAAAACAGAGGTCTTTAAGTACTTGGTAGAGACGGAAACTGGATGATCAAAGGGATTCTTCCCCTGTTTTGTCTAAAAAGCCTCAAATTGATGAGTCATTTATCTAAAGCCTCGAATTGGAATAGAATACAATGAGGGGAGCAAGGTTTCGTACTTTGGAGGGGGTGGGAATGGGATGTCTTTTTCAGGGAGCACTAAAACCTGTCAGAAGTATTCCTTGGGCACTCTCACTCTCAGCTTGAGAAGGGCCTGAAAGGACACCACCAGGGACAATTGAAGGTGTTTCTCCTTTATGCAGTTGGAGATGAGCATTGCTTTTGGAACATAAATGTTAATACCTCTTGCTCTGTGCGTGCGCTCATCTGTTTATGCAATGCATGTATATCTGTTTGTGCTATGCATGCATATCTTTTGGGCTTACCACTTGATGGAATCCTCGATCCAAGACCTTTTGGGATGGCATTTCAGAAGGTGTCTAAGCGGCTAGATGGTTGGATGAGGGTCTACTTTTCTCTGTTTGTGCAATGCATGAATATCTGTTTGTGCTATGCATGTTTCTGCTTGGGCTTACCACCTGTTGGAACCCTCGATTCGAGGCCTTTTGATATGGTAGTTTAGAGGGTGTCTAAATGGCTAAATGGGTTGGAAGAGGGTCTCTCTCTCTCTCTCTCTCTCTCTCTCTCTCTCTCACTTTTTTCACTTGTTCTTGGGTGGACCTTTACTTTATCGCAATCCTGCTCCTCTGGCATTCCCTTGTGGACGCATTATTTAATTGCAAATTTGCAACCCTGTTTATCCAGCATTCCCTTGTACTATTTATCTTTGTTTAGGATGTCAATAGAAGTGGCGAAGAGGATACATAAGGTAATGAGGGACTTCTTGTCGTCAGGGCTGTGGGCTGATGGTGACATAATGGATCGTTTGGTGAGCTGGGGTTTGGTTCATAGGCTTAAGATAGGATGGGGTTGGGGGTGGTACAGCTATCAACTGATTTCTAGGAGCATTGCTCTAGTTGGTAAGTAGTTGTGGCATTTTCCCATGGAATTTAGTTCTCTTTGGTATTGGGTTGATTAGCAGTGTGGCCAAAGGATAATGGGTGGGATGCACCGGCTCTGGCGAGGGCAACAAAAGCTTGCCCATGGAAGTTTATCACACTGGTATCTCCTCTTTGTTAAGCTGCATTTGGGGAATAGATTGTGGATTTGATTTTGGTAGGATGTTTGGACTGGCCATTTTGTGCGATGTGCACGTATGTTCCAGCTCATCACCCTTCATGATGCCTGTTTTTGAGTTTTATCCCTTACGTGATGGCTCTTGGGATCTGCGTTTGTGGAGATCTTTTCATGAATGGGAAGTAGAGGAACTGACATCTTTGCTAGCTGTCTTAAACACTGTGCAAATGTCTGGGCAGGTGACTCCACTGGAGTCCTCTCTTGTAAGTCAATACAACAATGTCTGGGGATCCGTTATCAATACCCTCGATCCAGATTTTGAACATTCTTTGGATAGAAAGGTTCTTTTAATGGTACGCTTTTGTGTGGACCTTGGTGTTGAGGAAGATAAATGTTGAAAATATGTGGCAAATGAGAAGACCAGGGATGTCTATTTCCGCAGGGCAGGTGTGTCAGTTCCTTTCGGGTAAATTATTTGATATGTAAGGGGAAGTTTGGGTAGCCCCGTCTACTGTCTTGGAGATTTCGAGGATGCGTTTTGTAGTGTTTGAAAAAGGGGAAGAAGAAGAGACTGCTTTGGAGATGTACTGTTTTGGCTTTTCTTTGGCGTGTTTGGTTAGAGTGGAATGTGCGTACCCTTCGTGATTCCTACTTGATGCCAGACTTGCTTTGAAATAGGATCACTTATGTAGCCTCTCTTTGGGCTAGGATGAGCAAAGCTATTTTAAAGTTGAGTCATGGCAAGGAATCTAATCATGGCAAACTGGACATAGGCATGAAGAAAGAGCAGTGAAGATCAACTCTAAGATGCTCAAACCTGGTTGTAATGAGAAAAGGAGAGCTAGGATATCCAGCATGATTGGGGTGATTTTAATTAGAGATTCTTTGTTCCTAGTTCTCTTGAGGACTCCTTGTCCTCATAGCTTGTAACTATCTCCATTTTTGTTTAACGCAAATTTTTATTAACAAAAAAAAAAAAAAAAAGGAGAGTGAGTTAGGATCAATTTTGATAAATGTTTCCCTATATATATATATATAGTCAGTTCTAGTGTGAACCATGAGAACTACAACTCTAGGCCATTCATTTTGAGATCCAACGGCGTAGATCGCAAAATGAAAAAACACATGGGGCGCATGTGCCCCCGGAAGCGCATGCGCCCCAAATTTTGCTTTTCAGATCCGGATCGTTAGATCTCAAAATCAATGGTTAAGATCATTAGTTCGCAATTTCGCATATAAGTTGAGTTCCCACTTGAACCTTTAAATGAATCTGAAACAACACAAATTGTTGTTCTTACAGGTTAAACCCTGAAAGAATTGGTGGTGACTTCAGGCAAGAAGTTCAAGTATGAATCTTTTCATGAATCTTTTTGGGTGAACTGAATACTAAACTTAGCTTTGTCTCTGATTCTAATAAATTTTTCAATGATGAGTTCAGGTTCATAGTGGTTTTCTGAGTGCATATGATTCTGTGAGGACAAGAATTATGTCTCTCATCAAGAAAGCTATCGGTTTCATGTAAGTTGTTCGTTTCATATTCAACTGAATCTAGGGTCATTAGAGTCGATAATTGAAGTGATTCGTCAATCTTGTCGGTCAATTTGTTGCTGGTACTTACTACTGCCTTCTAAGGAAACAAATTTTGGCAGAATCAAGTACTTGTATTGTTTTCTGCTTTTTCTCCTGCATTGAGGGTGAAACTAAAGTTAAAATGAGACAAATACAACCCATAGCTTTAAGAGCAAAAATGTGGAAGTGCTCCAAGTTTAACTGGTTCATACTCTTTGATGTTGTACAGAGATGGTGCTGCTGGATCGCAGTTGAAATGGCATGTTTATTGCACTGGTCATAGTCTTGGTGGTGCATTAGCTACTCTTCTTGCTCTTGAGCTTTCTTCCAGTCAATTAGCAAAGTAAGATGTTGCTTGTTATACCCAATATCTTTGTGGAGTCACTTTACATACTACCGGATCAATTCCATGTCACAGAATTTCATTCACATGAGTTTGACTGACCTCATCACATATTAGTTGAAGTTGATAGTGCCTACAGGACGTTTCGTAACTCAGTCGGACTATCTGATCATCCACGATTTAAAATTTGTTAGCCTCTTCTCCATGTTTCATATGGTCTACTTTACTTTTTAATTAATGTTAAAAGTTGTTTAGTGTGCTTATCCCATATATCTCTATTTTCTTTTTTTAATTCTATTTCGGTAGCACAATTTTTTAACGTGCTTCCCGTGCTTTTGGTTTTGGAATACCTTGATCAATATATTTGTACATATCATGAAAGATAGCACTGTAATGGAAGCATATAGAAAGAAGACATAAGGCCATAATAAGATAGTATCATATAACTAAGTGCTATCTAACTATAACAATGTTTGAGCTATCAAACTAACAAGAGCGTTCGACATATTAGTCCTACATTAACTATGAATAACCAGTAACCTTGACCATATGTTGCCAAATCACAACCAAGCAAGGGTTAGATTCAACATTCCTATTGTATATTAGATTAGATTAAAATATGTGTACGTCAGGAGGATTGAGATGATTATGCGTAATTTCTTTTGGTCGGGTATTGGTTAGAGGACTAGGGATCACTTGGTTCTGTGGGATTGCGTTTGTAAGTCTAAGGAGATGGGTGGGTTGGGTCTCGGCAACTTGGTGTCTAAGAACATTTCCTTGGCTGGTAAGTGGATTTGGCGGTTCCTCCTAGAACTGGATTCCTTGTGGCACATGGTCATTAGGAGCAGGCATGGTGTCCATGTTAATGGCTGGGATTCACTTGTTGGCGGCGGTATCACTTACACTAGTCCCTGAAAATTTATCTCTTGGATGTATCCCTCTTTCATTCCTTTGGTCAGCCTTAAGGTTGGCCTAGGGGATAAGGTTCTATTCTAGGAGGATGCATGGTGGGGCGAGGTTCCTTTCTGTACTCTGTTTCCCCATCTCTATAGCCTATTCTCTCTTCATCACTCGCCTATTTTCCATTTCTACTATCCTGACTGGTCTTCTATCTCATGGAACTTCCACTTTGTGAGAAGTGTTGATGGGAGGGAAGTGGACAACTGTTTGCTCTCCTTCCTCTTCAAGACTCCTTTACTTCTGCTTCCGAGTTGGATTCTAGGGTATGGGCTCTTTCGAACACTAGGTTGTTCACCTGCAAGTCGATCTTCCGACTTTTGACTTCTACTCCTCAAAAAAGTTAAAACTCTCCCTTGCCTCTGAGTTCAGTCATTTGGGGTTCCCAGGCTCCGCTTAAGGTGCGTGCTTTCTTTTGGACTCCAGTTCTTAATAGAGTTAACACCAACAATGTTAGACAGAGGAGGAGGCCCTACAAAATGCTCTCACCGAACGTGTGTGTAATGTGCTTTAGTGCCTGTTTGGCCAAGCTTCTCCCAACTTCTACTTTTCCCTTCACATTCCTTCTCCACCACCCTCTCTTCCTCCACCTCCTCCACCACTTTTGACTTCTAAGAAGTTGAAATAGGGGTTGAAGTAGGAGCTACAAATTGGAGCTACAAATTGGAGCTTCTACTTCTACCCCTATTTTAACTTCTTAGAAGTCAAAAGAGGATGAGGTGGTGGAGGAATAAGGGGTGATGAAGAAGAAATATGGGGGAAGAAGCTTGGCCAAACGGGCCTTTAGTAGCTCGGAAACTAACGAGCACCTATTTCTGCAATGCTCTTTTGCTTGGAGTTGAAAGATTATAGATCCATTAGCATGGTCGGATCCGTTAATAAGATTTTGTTCAAGCTACTATTAAACCGCTTGAAACAAGTATTGGACCCCCTCATTGGTGCCTAACAATCTGGTTTAATCAGAGGGATTGATAGAGTTCTTATAGCGAATGAAAGAATTGGTGAATATAATTTGGTTTTTATGGCTTCTTTGTGGGTTTTTGCCCATAGATCGAGTCCTAGAATCTCCTTTTCTGAAGCATAAAGGGATTGACGGGCCTTATTGTAATGATGTTGATGTAACAGGTACATCTTGTCCTCTCCACGCACTCTGTTGCTATTAATACAACTAATTTCCTTATCTACTAAAAATAAATAATTGGAGAATGATGCTAGTATGGGTTTATGTTGGGTTTATTGTTCTTGCTACTATTATGGTAGTAGTGGTAGCTGATGTTTTTGAGTAATTAAAGTACCATAATCACCAAAAAAAAAAAAAAAAAACTCGTGAATTAAAGTGAGGCGCGATCACTGTTTTGCCAATATGTGTGAATGACAATTTTTAGTATTGTTAGCGGTAACCACATAATTTTTACCTTAATAGTTTTGGTTGTTACAACTCCAATTGCCATAGTTGCTCTCACTAAGCTTAACTAATTGGCTCATGAAACATATTACATCTGCCTTGTGATTTTATTGTCGGATTTGGTCCCTCACCGTCCGCTCTGATACCAATTGTAGAAAAGAAATAAAGGGAGACAAGAATTTAATATAGGATTTTTTGTGAAACACTACCTTATTAAGGGCCACTTTGTGAACCGATACCTTTTATAATTTTTTTTTTTGTCAAACACTACCTTTTATGATACTTTAGGTGGTACAACACTACCAATTGTCGAAATCAGAGCAATTTCTTTTTAAAACCAGTTTTACCCTCCTACTACCAACCCCAAATCTCAGCTTCCTTTTACTCACTCTCCGCCTTAACGCCTTAACCCCCACCACTGTCACTTCCACCCACCTCTGCCCCCTCACATCGGGGCGCAGCCGGGGTGGCCGGAGCACTTCCTGATCCTTCCCACTCAAAACCCCAAATCTTCTATTGACTCCAAGCGNTGGCGTTGGTTGGGCGAAGCATATGAGGTGTGGTGGTAGTGGGGTAGTGGGCGTTAGGGAGGAGAGAGTGAAGGGGGTAAGATTTAGGGTTGGTAGAAGGGTAAAGTTGGAATATTTTTGAAAATTTGGTCCAAATTCTGTCTTTGGTAGTGTTATACCATCAAAAGTGTCTTAAAGTGTTTGACAAAAAAAAAAAAATTATAAAAGGTATCTATTCGCAAAGTGACCCTTATAAAAGGTAGTGTTTAACAAAAAATCCTTTAATATATGAAAATAAGCTCTCAATTTTTTATAAAAATAAATTTTCTCTTGTATATTGGTGTACATTGTCTATATTGAATGATAGGGAATTTAACCTATATAAGCTAATATCAGCTGTAGACTTTGAACCTTACAATTTGTGAAAGTGCTTTGTTTTCAATGAATTACAGATGCTTTTGTATACTACTTTTAGTTATTTAATTTTAACATATCCTATTATTCTGGTGACTTTGGTGAGGAGAGAGAGGGAGAGAGTTGATGATCTTTTAGCATTGGTGTTGTTTGGCCGCTTTTAAAAACTTTCCTAAAATTGTAAGTTGTAATTTGTAGATTAGTGCTGTATGAGGACTCTTTGTCCTTAACGTTGTAATGCTTTTCTTTTGAATATATTTTCCTTTATCTTAATAAAATAGTCCTTGTATCCTTAATGAGATGTTTGGATTGGAGAATTGGTATAGTGTTCTTGACTTGTTTTTAGTTGTGGATTTGGTGAAGTCTTAAATTATTCTTGTTGAATTTGTTTCCTTTCGGATTCTTTGAATATGTTCAAACAAAATGTAAGATATGTAATGTAGCTCATTGAGGCCCAAATAAGATAGTCATTAGACTAATTTGTCAACCTTCATATAAAAACGTAAGATTTTTAATTCAACTGTTCTTGTGCACTAGGATTGGAGCTATCTCAGTTACTATGTATAACTTTGGATCTCCCAGAGTTGGAAATAGGATATTTGCTGAAGTTTACAATGAGGTAATTGTTTTTTGTTCTTGCATTCATGAGCTCATTAGTTACAACTTACCGCCTCATGTTTACTTTTATATTTTACTGATTGTGAAAGATGAGAAGTAGGCCCAAAAGAAATTCAACATTAATTAAGCTCAATTGTTAAACATATCTAAGAAGGATTATCTGTCTATATTTTTTCCCCTAAACAGTTTTTATAATTTTCTTTGAGAAACCATATTCTAAATACATTTAGCTATGGTGGAACCACCTTTAGGGATAAAAATGGCTTAATTTGACCCTTAGTGGATCATTATTTACTGCAGATTGATCAATGGGGGTGGTTGTCACTACCATTTCGCCCATGATGAACATAATGGTGGGAAATTTAGGGTTGAATTGAGAAGTTTTTATGCCTAAAGGTGGTTCAAGCCTAGCAAAGTGTTCTAAAAAGTGGTTTCTTGAAAGATATTTGTAAAATGTGGTCTATTAAAAAATCACACCTTTAAAAGGGCACTTCCTGACAAAAAAATTCAAGAACTAATCGTTAACCAATCAGATTATTATCCAACTGGTTATGTATGCAAACTATGTAGCTCTTTTACTATAGATTATCTGTCACCTAGTATATCATATCATGCTTGGCATGAGAATATGAATGATAAGTGTGGTGACCACGCCCCGTATTTTTTTGTATTTAAAATTTGTCAAAAATAAAATTAAAAATATATTGTGTTTGTTTTATAAGCATATTTAGAACTTTTGGGGTGTTACAAACTGGTATAAGAGCTAACGATGTGGATCCTAGGCATCAAAGGAGGTCCAATCTCGTCCCCTATGTTGCCATCGATAGAATCGGGTGTGAAGGGTGGGCGAATCATCTATTGATATGTGTCGGGCATTTGGTACGCTCTTTTGGTTCAAATGGACTTCTCACGTGTCACTGTGTTGAGTGTCAAGCCATGTGTCATATTTTCACTGGCAACTTCGTAGTGCTATTATAAAATTATGGAAATTTTTTAATAATAGATTTTGAACCCCTAACCTTCAGGTTATCTTTTCAAACTATTGTATCGATTGCACTATTGTTATGACGGTACAAATTCTTAGTTACAAAATCGATATACCTCATATGACAAGATTTTTTAGGTATAGATTGAACGAGTGAGAAAAGTTGGAGTTTGGCCCTCAATTGGCTACTTTTAAGAGCCGTTAAGTGTAGCTTTTTTGTTTTATTACAATGGTGGTAGCTGTGTGATGATATCAATATTCATCATTTCATATTTGTTTTGCCATTTTNGCAACTGGTAATTGATTATAAGGATGGTGATGATGTTAATAATGATTCTATCTTAGTAATAAATCACCCTTTTGGCACTTATAAAGATTGCGAAGTCCCCATTCATGCATTTGTCTGAGGTTTCTTTCCAAAAGTATATTGTTTGAGTTATTTTGCATTAACTATATAGAATAGTGGTAGCAAATCTGGAACACAAGGAATAGAAAAGGAAAAACTTGAAACCCGTTGCATCGCATGGGTCCCAAACTAGTTTTGTTTTTAAGTGGCAGTACACTACTTCTGAGAGATGTTTTCAATTTCATTGCAGAAAGTGAAAGATAGCTGGAGGGTGGTGAACCATAGAGATATCATACCAACAGTCCCTCGCCTAATGGGTTATTGTCATGTAGCCCAACCTGTATATCTAGCAGCTGGAGATCAGAAAAATGTTCTGGTGAGTTTTTTTGTAGTCCATGTTCAGTCCAATCTTCTCCTAGGACAGGGAGAAAACTATCCTTTTAATTATGTTCTTCAGTTGAGTACATTGTTGGTGGTTTTGTTGTGAAAGATTCACTATTAAGCTTGTACCATACTCTGTATCGTTCCAATTTAAGCTTGTATTACACTGAAGTAGCAGATAATTAACATTTTATATCAAAGGTGTAACGGAAACAGCCTGTGGGTAGGGCTGTGTACTAACTCCCTTATCCTGCTCAAGGTGGGAGCCTTGTGAGAGATATTGGGGTAATGATATATGGTGTAGTAATTGTTTAAATATGACTGTTTTATCACCCGAACACCTTTGTTTTCGAATATGATTCTCATGAGTGAAGAATCACCTTAGGAGAATTTGGAGCTATTTGGAGATGGCTATCATGGTGACGTGATTGGGGAAGCAACACCTGATGTTTTAGTCAGTGAATTTGTAAGTTTCTGATCTAGTCATTTGCTTTTCTAATATTTAGTTTTATTTTTGGAAAATTTCCATTTTGGTGCCCTGACATAGTATAATACTAAAAAGGTGTTCTGGCTTTTTCATATTCCTATTTTGGAACCCTAAACTTTTAAAATTTGTTTCACTTTGGTGTCATATCCTAACACCGTTATTTTCTGTTAATATGATGAGGTGGCATGGTTAATATTTAGGCATAAAGTCTCATTTTGGTACCCTAAGGTTTAGTCTAATATTAGAGAGGTGTCATAAGATTTTGATATTTTCACTTTGATGCCCTAAACTTTCAAGAAATATTTTACTTTGGTGCATGACCCTAATTTTATCAACTTTTTAATAACTATGATGGCAAATATGGTTAGTTGTTAATTCAACATATAATATAGGAAAAATTTCAGTTCGGTTACCTGAGGTATGGCCTAATTATAGTTCGGTTTTCCGACCTTTAACTAATATCTATGCGGTTACCTAAGGTTTGATGTAATATCAAATAGGTTACCTTCGGTGGGATTCCGGTTAACGGAAAATGACGTGGCATAACTTTTTAAGAGATCACGTGATATTTTCAAAATTTAGGACAGTTATGCCCTTATAATTGTTTTCCCCTTATAAATTGTTTTCCTTGGTTTTAAAGTGGTTGAATAAGACAAAAAAATTTACCCTCCATCCATTTTTTTTTAGCTCCAATTGTTTTGAGCTAAAATAAATCAAATTTTTTGGTAACAATTGAAAAGACAATCATGCCCCCATAGTTGACTCATCACCTCTGCCAAATTGCAACGGCTAGTTTGAAGCTGAAATGGCAATGTGTAACGCGCCAAAAACTTATAATATAAGTAGGGGCATAATAGACTTTTTTTGTGTGTGTGGGACCTGTGGGTATAGTGGAGAGAGACGGTTTAGGCTTTTATATTTTCTTTTTCTTTTTCCTTTTTATTTCTTTGCTCTTTTGTAACACCCCGGATTCCTAGTAAATAAATAAGTAAATTCGAGTCGAAAATCCGGTAGAGTTTCGTTTGAAAATAGACTAAAGCAGCCTTAAAGGCTTAAATAGAAACCTTTTTCAATAAAACAATATACATATCCAAACTAACCAACCAAAATCCAGCTAATACCCAGGGCGTTACCGCCACACTCAACTCACGGGGAGGAGTGCAAGGCTCTTCAGCTAATCATTTGTCTAACATTACTCAATTGTTCTAATGATTATCTAGATGGCTACAACCTCAACAAGAAATGAAACTAGACATAACTATTAATCTTTGAAACTCATTTAAACTTAAATCAACGTCCTCACTTGTCCCCGTCCCAATATGATCTTTACCTGTGAAAAACAAAAACATTTGAAACTGTTAGCCGAAGCTATGTAACCACTACTCCACCTTGTCAAAATAACCGTTAGAAATTCTTTTAGAAAATGGGGATGAGAGGGAATTCGTAAAATCATTTGTAAAGCCGTTTCATGCCATGCATATATAACTTATATGGAAACTCAATATAATCAAAATATATATATAGTTCATAATTCAAAACTAAAATAGCTTATTAGGTCTGAACTCTTTAATTGAAAATCAGACAGACACTGATCTTCATTGAAATACCTTTTTATAATCTCAAAGAGGAAATAT
>BSSO01002726.1:0-18403 GCA_030267885.1 Mesembryanthemum crystallinum
AGTGATGCCTCAAACAGTTTCGCACGAAACACACGACAAAAGGAATCAATATCTTCCCGCTCATCAGTCAACTATCATAATTGAAGAATCAGTATTAGCACTAAGATAATTTTTGACATTTTCAAAAGGGAAGGGTCCCAATCAAAAGAAGTAAATTATACTCAAAATATAAAAGGAGCAAGGGGGATGCACTCACAATGCCTTTCCATATATCACGACGGATCGAATGATCCTCCTTCATCTCTGTGAATTCAACCAGAGTGCGACGAACAAAAAACTCCATATTTTCAGCGGCCCTAAACGTGGCAGAATCAGCAATTGTCTTACCGATACCGCGCAAATTACAAAACCCCTTGGAAGGGCAGAAAGATCTTTTGAGTTTTCGTCACCGTCTTCTTCATCTAAGTAAGACAACCATCCAATTGATAACGACATTTTTAGTATTTTAACGAGTTGCTCTTAAAGTGCAGAGCAGCAAAATTCTTCAACTAAATAGGAATAACAGATTCTTCCATGTTCCATTAATTCCATAAAAATTTAACCTCCACCCTTTTCTTGTGATATACTCCACTACTCCATAAAAATCCATCATCCAACAAAAGGAATTTAGAATAGTAGAATTCCGTGTGCAAATAAACATAAACTAGTATCAATATTTGTCAATTCGAGCTTAGGGATAACCAAAAACCCTAATCAATCACCAAACAAACAATTAAAAATGGAAGTGATCAATAAAAATTAGCCAACCTTTGAAGTCGAACGTTAGACCTCTCGCACATTCAACCACAGTCGACTCCATCAAGTAGTCAACCTAAAAGTAAAATTATCGATCATCAAATTAGGGTTTCAATTGGGGAAATCCACAATCATTTAGTGTCAATGATTCGATAAAAGCATCGGATAGATCACTCAGATTATTAGTCGCAATTTCCTTGGTTTTTAGTAAATAACAGGAAGAAATAGGGAACATTTCTTGTAAAAACAATGAAGAACGCAAATAACCTGCGATTAGGGCTTTTTCTTTTTCACCGGCGATGTGAGATTGAGAGAGAGAGAGAGAGGGTTTCTTTCAGAGGTCAGAGCGTATCGTGGTAGGGTTTTACTCAGGCGCGCGAAAACCGTATAAATGATCCTTAGTTTCAAATGGCAAAAAAAGGTTCAGGGTAATACTTCCATTTAGATCTTTACATTTTGACTTTGTAAAGTCAAAATTTTCAAACTGACCACTAATTTGGTAAAAAAGTATAATAATTTACAAATTCATCTTAAAAAATATTTTCAAAATATCAAATTTTTAGAATTTTTCGAATTTATATAAGTATAATTATTCATGCTCAAAGTATCGTCTCGAAAACCGTGTAAAATCCAAGCATAAAGATTTAAGTGGAACACAAGGACTACTTTTTAGGTGGTATGTATACTTAGAATTTCATTAAGGTGCCACACGTTTTGAACAAAGTTTCAATTAGGTCATTGGATGACATCAGTACATCACTTTTAAATCTGGCAGTTTAGAAGCTTAGAAATGATTGCATGTGTTAAGATACGCTTATACGTTACTGTAGAACCTAGATTTCCGATACCAATCGGAGGGACTTTACTAACTCATTTAGCTCATGCAGAATGATTTAATTATAACCAACTCAATAGATTGCAATAAGAGCATACTACCAATTACAGGGCCAACTCAACACAACATCAAACAATGCATGACATTTAGGAAAAGCAACCATACACACAAGTCTAGGGCTGACTGCATGACTAACACAAGTTAGCTGAAACGCACCATCTAGAATTATATACAAAATGTTTGAAGCAAGTATATGCAGCCAGCAATCAACTACACCACGTTGGCAGTTCCCTCTCTGATGACTCGCTTTAACAGACGAGAAAAACAATTAAATTCTGGACGGTACTTCACGTCGTTTCTTAGATCAAACAGACATGTTAACTCGGAAGTTAGAGTGTTAATATGTTCCCCTTCTAGTATTTCAGTTGTGATTGGTATCCTTGCAAGCGATTTCAGCTGTTCATGAGCAAAGGGATCGAAAATGACGACTTCATCCACCTTGTAGACTAACTCAGATCTGAAACGACAACCAACCTGTCCCTAAACCAACCATAAAGACAGTAGGGAGGTGTTAAAACTCACAAGTCCTTGCTGCAAGAATCAACTTTTCAGATTGAATAAAATTTGCAAGTTAGGGGCAACAAACTGCTTTACCTGTCTCTGGCTTGAGCTGATAAGATCTTCTTGGCCACCATCTAGTCCACCATTTTTTCTCTCTTTCAAAGATTGTCTAACAAACTTAGCCATTACATGCTTATTGCCCACATCTGAAGCAAAGATTATTACAGTCCGCCCAAAATCAACCACATTTCCCTCGCCATCAGCTGAAACGCCATGGACAAACAATGACATCAAAAGACTGAAGATTGACATGTTGGCTTTTTCAACATTATCGAAAAAGAGAATGCTGTAGGGATGTTCCTTCACAGTCTTTACAAGATGCAACCAGCCATAAGCATCACTTAGTGACCTGAATTAACAGAAAAGCCAAGTTATTATACCCACAGATTCTCATGTTAACAAACAAGCATATTCTAAGTTGAATTTTCTATGAGAAGTAGAATACTGCAGAAGTGCATACCCTGGTGAACAAGACGGCATATTCGAAAGCAAATCATCATTGCTATAATTTGACAAATTTACTTTCAACAGATGTATACCAGCATCCCCAAAGTTCCTCTCAAGTTCAACAAGAAGTTCCCTTTTACCATCATCCTCAAGACCTAGAAGAAGGTAGGATGAAGGAGATGTTTTGCTGCCCTCTGATGCATCAATCTTCCTCAAAAAAGCTTCTTTTACGACTTTAATCATCTCTGGCCTGGCAGAATGGCTTGTAACTGTAGCACGGAGGCTTTCCACCCCAATCTTTGCCTTTTTGCTTACACTAGGCTGGCCATCTGCCTTGTCTACGGAACACCCAAGGACCTTCTGCAGTAAACATTAAACAAAAGATAATTAGTAAAGTGTGTGCAGTTAACAGAATCACAACTTGACCAGTGCTACCTTGGTAGAGTTGCTGATGTCATTAGCAGAGCCTATGGCGTTGTCGACAAGTTCAATCAACTCTTGCATTGCTGCTGTAGGAATTGCTTCAGCTTTGACATTGGGATTAATCACTGTACACAAGTCAGCCAGCCTTTTCCTTAAGCTTGTTATATTATCCTCCAATACTTTCCCTTTCTGATACATAGCTCCCCAGGCATCAGCAAATTTTGAGAAGTTCTTGGTGATATCATCTCCCAGATAATCATCAACTTTCCCCACTCTGTATGATAAGTCCTTTGTTCCAAAAAAAGTATCAATGAAGACAATCGACTTTTCATCAATATCGTTCCTGTCTACCATCTGTTGCAATGTAGGCACAACATTCAACTCTAGCCAACGTTTCACATCCTTTTCTCCCTAAAAAAGAAGACCAAAAAAGGAGGGAAAAAAACAGCTTTTAGTTTGTCTATCTCTGCTATTCTTTTCTTCAGAAGGGCGGGGCTCAGTTCCTCAGTTGGCACCATGAGAACCTCAATGGCCAGGAAAAACAAGAATCCTACCAGCACAAACATGAATCAGAGCCATACATAAATTTCACAAACAAGTAGGCGGATTCTTCGACTATCCAAACTTTTCAGCTAACCTTGGAAGCCACCAAGTACACACAATCAAAACAAGCTCGACCATAGATCGGCACATATTTGAGTGAAGGGGCAATACATATGCAAATTACAAAGGGCCTCAAAGAAGGATCAAACATGATAAAGCCACGTCATTTAAAGAGGACAGAAAAGAGAGGAAAAATAGAAGGATATGGGCTGGGACTTTAGTCCCTTTGCCCTAAACAAGGATGATTCCTACTTCTCACCTCCGAAAAACAACGAAAAGAAGCACACACTTGTCCTACAGCATCAGAAATCAGAATTGTCCCCTAGCACATCACATCTCTACTTATGAATTCATGGAGTACCTTTCCAAGATCTGAATGAAAATATGCAGCGTACAATGCAGCTTCAGATGGATAGATGATGAGACGTCCACCACAAAAGCTATCAGCAATTTCTCTCAGAATAATCCTGGCATAGGCCATCACATTACAAACAGCCATTGAGGCAAACAAGACAACGTCATCCAAGAGATCCCATATTTTAGTGCTCAAACGATCCTTCACCTGTTCCACATAAAAAAAGAAAGTTGGAAAATGACAATAACAGTCACATAATGCTGAGACTAAACATCTAAAGAATTCTCATTCGAACCTGTCTTAGAATGCGTGTACAAACGCACATGTTGTTCCTACCGCAATTATTAGAAGCTAGGTCCATGAGCCTTCTCCTAGAATGATTAAAAAGCGGAGGCAAAGCAGGGCAGTTCTTATGATACATGTCACAGGAACCATTATTAGAGACCAAAATGATAACTGTTCTGCTGAAATCAACACTTGTTCCTTCCAAGGTGCATCCACCAGTCAAACAAGCATAGACGGCTTCAATGACAGAATCATGGGCCTGGTCAACTTTCTCCAACACGACAACAGAAAAGGGTCTCGTCTTCACATAATCAAAAAGCTCACACAGCTTACCCTTTCCATTAGCACTACAAAAAACTAAATTGTTAATCACTAAGCTCAAATAAATGAGAACATAAATAATCAGTCAGTATGAATGTCAGCTGCCCCTTATGGCCTTACCTCGACAAAAGGGTGTCCACATTTGCTGATAAGTCCAATCGTAATCTGAGCTCAACTGTCCCATAAAGCCAGCATGAGATATCTTTGGCAAATTCTTCCCAGTATAGGGTATTGGGGTCATGGAAGAGGAGCACTCCAAGTGGACGACCGTCCTTGTCCCTGGCAAAGTGCAAGATGTTATCTACAGCAGCAATGGCGTGTTCTTGACCAAAGAATTTTTTTGAAAGAAACTCGCGAGGTGATGGTGGATTGAGAGAAGAATAGAGCCAAGAAGCTGGGATGCCAGTCAGCCTGCTTCCTACCTGGCAGCAAAAATGCAACACATTAACGTCACAACTGATAATCCATGCTGGAAAATAGAACAAAATTATTAAGCACCATAGAGCAACAATATGCACATAGTTGTGGAATATAATGCTTATCAACTGACATAAGATGTGATAGAAAAGGATGAGAGCCCAGCTGATTGACGCTGTGAAGGGCGGCTTGAGTTGCATGACCAGCATCATCAAACTCAGCCTTAGGGCGTGTGCAAGAAAGCAGCGTTTTCTTCACATTCTCCAGCACATCGACCGTGTCCTCACATGATGCCTTGTTCAAATTCTCACGAAGCATAGCAGAATGCGTTTGGAATGGTTCTTGTTCATCATTCAACTAACATAATGGAAGCAATAGTGTCACAATGAAGAGCATAAAACGGGTCTATCGTATATATGAAGAATAAATTTGTGATCCAAACAGGTTGCAATCAAGAGTAGTTCAAGAAAAAGAGCAGTGTAACACTCACAACGCCAATCCATATATCAGGGCGAATCCCATGTTCCTTCTTCATCTCTATGTATTCGACGGTGGAGCGAAGAAGGAAGAACTTATACGTTTCAATGTTCTGCAATGGCGCGTCCTCCGCAATGCTCTTAAGGTACAACTTACAACACTCATCAAGTAGCCTATATTTCCTGTGCTGGATCGAGGGATCACCCTTATCCTCACCTTGAACTACAACTTTGGCGTCTCCATTGAGAAGCCTTGATTTACTCTCCTTGAAAAGGGCAGAACAAGTTTTTGAGTTCTCGATATTGTCTTCTTCATCTAAGCAAGACAGCCAGCAGCACCATAGTGAAATTTTTATAATAAAGGAGTTAAATTATAATGCGAGTCAGCAAAATACTATTACCAATAACAAATTCTTCTATGAGTAAGTCTAATACTGTGGGTTGGTCCAATTTCAATGGATGACTTTTATCAAAGAACCTACCGGTCTTGTTTCTTGTGATAATATAGCATAAAATCCAATTTCCATCAACAAACAATCTGGGTAAACTTGAAATTGAAATCAGTGTACATATAATTGATTAATACTACTAACCATTATCTCTATTTAATATTAGGGCTAGAAAGAAACCCTAATGATTAAAAGCAATTAAAAACATACTCCAATTCACCCTAACCTTGAAATGGCATGACAGAAATGGCGGAAGCCAACAATTCAACATCAGAGTCAATGGATAAACCATAATATCTCTCCAATTCACCCACCGTCGCAATCGTCATCCTGAATGGGAAATATTCGCAAGAAAACAAAATGCCGTTAGATTAGATAAACAGCAACGGATCATTATCTCAGATTCTATGTCACAATTACTTAAAAGAGGAAAGAATACTCAAGATGATAGCTCAGAGTATGGAATTAATCTGCAGTTAGGGTTTCCTTTTTCATTGACGAATGAAGAGAGAGCGCACGAAGAATTTCGTTCCCATCCCAATAAGTGGAGTTTTTCTCTGGATCGCACGCAGAAGCAGAAGTAGCAACGGCCAACGGGGATTTTTATTTGGGATAAGTCTATGGTATTCTTAATCTTATTGTGGGATAATCTATGGTATTCTTAATATTAATTCCTTCCACTTTGAGCGTGACTATGGGTATCTCTAATTCACGACCTCAGATATTCAATGAGTAATTCATTTAGGTGCTCCCCATGAGACTTATTTCAAGCAGAAGTTAGTTATTTCCTATTGTAACAGACTTGATTTTAAAAAAATGACCCGCGGGATTTAGATGGTAAAATTGGTTTGAATTAAGATTTTTGGCTGGGTAGGCTCGACCTTAAGGATATATGGGACGGGTTCGGTATACAGTTGCAGCCCGTTTCTAGGCCCTCAGTTTTACAAACTGCTATAGGGTATCAAATCACTAGCACTTGTGTGTGCTGTGGTGACGGGCTCTCTTTCTGAGAAGCAGTTGTGACTCAAACCGGACATTCCACAGCGCAGGGAGCTAGTATGGTAACGCTCAATTAGGCCGAGTTATAGGTAGTCGTCTCTTCCCATGCTTTGCATAGGGAAAAAAAAAAAAAAAAAAAACATTTGCGAAAGTTAAGGGTAGTATTTGCTTACTACCTTAATGTGCTATTGTATAATGGGTTCCAGCACCCAAAGAACAACTTCTTTATTCTTTTAGCCTCTGTTCAGGGTGGTTGCCAGCTGCCAAATGTTTTTTTGAGAAATTTTCAATTCTTTGTATAGATTTAATTTAAAGCTGAATTTTTTTTTATGTACTTACAGTTCCTTGCTTAAATTTCAAAACTGACAACAGAAAACTGTAAACCAAAAATACAAAAACTTGTGTGGACTTGATCCATACCATGGACCAAGGACATGCTTGGTATTAATAAAAAGGCTAGTGGCACTGTAGTAATTTCGCTCGTTGCCCAACTTGCTCTATCCCGCCTATTCACCCTCTCTGCTACATCTCCAGCTCTCTCTCATTATAGAGACTCTCTCTCTCTCTTCACACTCACTTTCTCTCTCTACACTCACCCTCTCTTTCGCTATAGCTCTCACTAGTACGTTTGCACAACACCTTGTAAAAGATGCAGATGAAGAAAATGTAACTGCAATCACATTCTAGAAAACCACAATTGACGAGAAGATGCTAAAGATAAGGAAATGAAATTTGGTTTGATGAAAGTTTTGTCTCTTGCCGTGTCGTTTTATTTGTCCGTAAGTTAATGGTCTAGATGAATCAATTTTAGTTAAACGACCTTATTGAACTAATTGCACTTACTAGGCCAACAAACCCCTCAATTTCTTGTTAGTCAATTTAAATGAAAATATAGAGTCTCCCCAATATATAATATAGAGTCATCTTATTTATCAAAAAGAGTCACCCAATTGTATTATCAAACTCACCCATATATCTTATAAACAGTAACCCCCAACAAACCACTTGAGTCGCCCCAAACTTTATCAAAATCAACCCCAAAGACCAAAAATAAGTCACCATCAATCTTTTATCAATGTCACTCCCATATATCATAGAGAGTCACTTTATTTGTCAAAAAGAGTCACCCCCAATAACCACTTGAGTTACCTCAAGCATTTTATCAAAGTCATTCCAAATGATATACTTGAGTCACTCCTATATATTATCAAGAGTCACCTTATTTATCCAAAAGAGTCACCCCCAATAACCACTTGAGTCACTTCAAGCATTTTATCAAAATCACTCCAAATGATATACTTGAGTCAGTCCTATATATTATCAAGAGTGTCACCTTATTTATCAAAAAGAGTCACCCTAAGTAATTACTTGGGTCACCCCAAGTCTTTTATCAGAGTTACTCCGGATGATATACTTGAGTCACCCCTATATATTATTAAGAGTCATCTTAGTTGTCAAACAGAGTCAACCCCAATAGTCACTTGAGTGACCCTAAGTTTTTTATCAGAGTTACTCCAGTGATATAATTGAGTCACCCCTAAATATTATAGTCACCTTATTTATTAATAAGAGCAACCCCAAAAATTACTTGAGCTGCCCTAAGTCATTTAGTCACCCCAAGAACTAAATGAGTCATCCCAACCAACTTATCATAGTTAAAAAAAAAAATGAAAACTAGAAAAACAAAAGAGATAGAAGAACAAAATTGGTGAAGAGCCAAAAACACCCGCCACCAAGGCTCAAACTAATAAGAACAAAATTTTGGACTTCGAAGTTTTTGTGTTTAATTTATAATGATTGGGGATTGTGCGTGGGAGAAACCAAAAGGGCAAGAGAAGATAGGGGGGAGGGGAAGTAGAAGAAAATAAACATAAAAAACGAAAGTGAGGAGAACAAATAAGGTAGAATGAACAAAGTGGAGACAAGCACATCAATGGTGGAATTTGCAGTTAATATTCAATATTCTATTATATCTGCCTATAGAAATCGAAAAAAAAAAAAGAAGAAAAGATCGAGCCTGGCGAGCTTGCGGGTGAGAGTTGTGAGGAAGACAGTTTTTTGTTGTAATGTGAGGATGATAGTTTACTTAATTACTTGGTCCATAGGATGGACCAAGTCTATCCAAGATTAGCTGCAAAAAAAGTGGTTTCTAAAAATTGGTTTTGAGTTTTCAAAAATACTGACAATTGGGAGTTTGAACTAGTAGAAACAGCTGCAATTTAATCAGTTCTATATATTGTAACTACTCTGTACAGCATTAATTGTTTGTTAAAAGGCTTTCTTATCTAATTTTTTTTTTTTTGTTAAGAGCCTTAGTACAATATTAATCAAGTAACAAACTAGCACCAAAAAAACACACAAAAAAATAATTATTACATTTTGGGTATCCGAGATTTGTGGTAATATTAAAATGGGTACCTGACTTTTCACTAATTACAATTAAGGTACCTTAACTTAATTACATTGGTTAATTATGGGTATTAACCTAACTCCGTTACAGACTCTGTTAGTTGACTATTTAGTCAATGGTCAAGTCTTTTAAGTGAGGGGCATTATAGTAACGAACTTAATGTGGCCTTATATAATTTCTTTTGAGGAATTTTATATGAAATGATTAGGGAAATATTTCACAAAAATATTTGCCAATAATATTTCCCTCCAAAAAAACACCCTTCTCTCTCTCTGAAGCTGTTGGTGGTGAAGTCGAAAGAAGAAGCAAAATCGAAGCTTGGGAAGCTGAAAACGAGGAAAAAGAAGCGTTTTCGAGGTGATTGCTGATGAAATCGAAGACAATGGACAACGAGGTAAGCTTAATTTATGCGTTTTTGACTTTAAAATTTGATTATTAGGGTTTCTGTGCAATTTTTTAAGAACAATGGGATGGATTTATGCGATTGTGTTGTTTAATGTAGTGGGCTTACTGAAGTATTTGGTTTGTGTTGCATGTGGGGTTAAGGCATATAAAAGCCTCAAAATTGGGGGTTTTGAAGACCACTTTTGTACTTACTGTGTTTTTTAATTGAAATTGAATGTTTTCATGCTTTAATTAAGTGGATTTTTCATTTTTTGTGTTTAAATCAACAGATTCATGATTTCCACTGTCATTATAAGAGGCAAAAAAATACTTATCAAATGTGTCAACCCTGATAAGTATTCTATAGTGCACTTAGTGCGTGGTTGATTTATGGATTGAAGCAGCTAAACAAGGGGTTATGAAACCTAAGAACCCTATTGTGAGTTATAGGGTACCTGTGAGTGGTGAAAGAAAGAATTTGAACAATCATTTGAGTTTAGGGGAAATGTTCAATTGTTATTGGGGGAAGGATCCATTGATTTATATGTAGTAGAGAGTGATGTACCATCTATGTTAATTGTTCATGCTAGGCCCTTGTATGACAACTTTAGGAACAAACCCCATGTTGCCTCACATTTCCCCCCAAACCCCCCACCTAATGTTGAAAGTCCGGATAATAGTGATTGTGAGATCATCTCTAATGATGGGTCTGATATAAGTATTGAGAATCTATGTGGGGATTTGAGGCTATGCTGATGAGGAGGACAATGGTGAGGATGAGGATGATAAGACTGATGAGAGGGCTAATAACAAGGCTGATCTGAGGAACCTGGCCCTGTACCTTTACAAGTTGAGGGAGCTCTGTTAAGGCTTCCTCAGTCCAAAAAGAAGAGGTACAAATAGTTCATCAAAAGGCCAGAGTGAAGAAGACACAAACACCCTCTAATAACCTCAATCCACCCATACCTGAACCTCTTACACCCCAAACAACCACAAATGATCCCACTTCACCAACATCTCCTGTTACTCCAAGAAGAGCTGCCACCCCCAAAAAAACACCCACACCCATAAAACCACCCACTCCTAGAGCCGTTGACATAGATACAGTGGGGCCTAGCAGTACAACAGCTACTGAAGAGGGAAGGATCAGACAGAGGCTGTTTGATATTGATGAGGAGTATGACTCAGTGTCTACTAAAGATGACTGAAACCCTGATGAGGAAGCATCTGTGCATTCCAGTGAGAGTGAAGAGGATGATTCTGATGATCCAACTTTTAAGGGTAAGAGGTTCAGTGGTAAGGGCTGGTAAATGTTTTTTGGCTCTAATGTGTGCACATATGTGTGATTGTCCCCCCCTCCCTTTTGATTTTGCTGCAGAAAGTATGAGTGCTTGTCTTCTTACAAGAACAGTTTATGCACAAATTTTTGGGAATGAATTGACATGAACATCCTCATTTTATTGCTTTAATTGAAATAGGTCTACTACATTGATTTTCAACACTTTGTGTCCTTTCCTTGTACAATAAATTCTCATCCTTTTACAAGCACAAACACAAGCAAAACACACATGATGTAAAATAGCCTCAATAGCATTTGCATCTTCTTCTTTATCTCTATGATTTCCTCCTTCATATCTCCATTTGAGCCTCTAACTGCATCTTGCACATATTTGATCATTTCTGTTGCACCTACCTCATTTTCAAATGGATTTCACTACATGAAGTAACCACAAGCCTTGCACTTTTAGTATAACTTGTGTTGGTTGTTGCCGGACTCTGAAATCTTGACATCTGTCTTTATGTCACAATTGAGACACATTTTGTTCCTAAACTTTATATTTTGAATAATGGCTCTAGCAATGTTCCTCTCCATTTTTTTTTGGCTACTGATTTTTTTTTTTGAATTTTTTTGACAGGTTTAGGGAGTATTCTGGATTTTTGGGAATTCTCTGGATTTTTTTGGGTGTTTCTAGGTTTTTGGAATTTTATTGGGATTTCTGGGATTTTTTCCTCAACTTACTTGATAATTTTTTTTTTTTTTTTTTTTTTTTTTCTGAATTCTTTCTTCAATAAAAATGAAACAGAGGGGACACTGAACTTATAAGGGTTTTGCATTTTTGACCGTTGGAGTGGATTATTTTAGCCATCAAATCTTTTGCCAACTTCAAATCTCACCCATCGGATCGATATGACCGATGGCTTATTGATGCTCTCAAAACAGTGAGGGTATAATCGTATTTTCAAACTACAGCTTTAACTTGACCATTGACTAACCAGTCAACTAACAGATTATCTAAGGGAGTTAGGTTAATTACCCATAATTAACCAGTTTCATTTAGTTCAGGTACCCATTTTAATATTAGTAAAAAATCATCCATTTTAATATTACCACAACGAAAAAAAGGCCAAGGGCTATAGCCTACCCTATAGGCATGAAGGTGGAAGGGTGGGACCTCACAGCAATAGAGTAAGGGATAAGACCCACTCCTCAGAGAATGGGCCCATTCCTTATACTCCCTCCGTTCCTAAATAACTCTACTATTTTTCTAATTTGGTTGTTTCACAAAAACACTATCATATCTTTTTTAGATAAAAAATTTGGTAATGAATCACAGTTATATCCCCAACTAAATACCTCAAATTAAATCTACCCATATAAAAACAAAATGGAAATTGACAGCTACAGCTACACCTAGGGTTTTAATAAATCCCAATCCCAATATTTCGGCGCTCTGTCTTATTCTCTTTCTTCACGCTTTCTCTGTTGCTCTCTCTCTCACTTCCTCAAGTTTCGCGATTTCGTCAACAATGGCAGATAATCCTGTAGGATTACCTTTGGCAATGGCACCGGCGCTCTCTGGTTCACGCTACTTAGTTTTCCGTCTTCCCGCTGCCCCGCCCGCTCCGCCGGCACCGGAGCCAGCTGCGCCCGCTCCGCCGGCACCGGAGCCAGCTGTGCCGATTCCTGTGCCTGCTGCGCCAGTGCCGGTTCACCACCACGCTGCTGAGATGGATTCCATTATGATGTGCCGTATCTGCTGGGATGATCTACAGCTTATGGCGCACTGTTTTGTCTGCTCCGGCGACGACTGTCCAGGCCGTTATCACATTGGCTGTGTCGGCGAATCCACCACCTGCATTATATGTGGAGAGTTTTTGCTCTTTGAAGTCTTTAACCCTGACTACGTTGAGGCCCCGCCTTCACCACCTCAGCCACAGCAGGACCCGGTGTTCTCTTTCGATCAGGATCCTCGCTAGGTCAGTGATGAGTTGTTTTATCTTTTGGTTTTAGTTTTCTGTTATGCTAATATTGATATTTGTTGATGAGTTTTTTTTTTCTTTCTCTCTCTTGGTAGGTAGGGGTTTATTGAGCTTTGGATCTTTGGATGATGAGCAGGTGAAGAGTACTGCCTTCGATTTGGTATGTTTTGAGTTGGTATTAGATTTCTTATACTAGTATTAGTGCGTAACTACATACGGTGGTACGCACCGTCATATCTTGTTTGTCAAGTTTTTGTTCGCGTAACTACATTCTATGTTGGTACGCGCTGTCATGTTTTGTTCGCGTAACTACACTCTATGGTGGTACGCGCTGTCATGTTTTGTTCGCGTAACTACACTCTGTGGTGGTACGCGCTGTCATGTCTTGTTCGCGTAACTACACTCTGTGGTGGTACGCACTGTCATGTTTTGTTCACATAACTACACTGTCTGTAGTACGCGCCATCATGTTCTATCTTCGTATAGTAGTAGTATTAGTGCGTAACTACATTCTTCTAGTACACGCCGTCATGTTTTGTTCGCGTAACTACACTCTTATAGTATGATGGTACGTGCTCTTATGTTCTATCTTCTTATAGTAGTACTAGTGTGTAACTACATTCTTATGGTATGATAGTACGCGCCGTTATGTTTTATCTTCTTATGGTAATATAATTGCGTAAGTATACTCTTATGTTATGGTGGTACACGCGGTTATGGTCGTTCTTTTTATAGTAGTATTAGTGTGGAACTACATTCTTATGGTATAGTGATACTCGCTGATATGTATATAGCTTTACTTGTTTGTTGAAAGGGCCTTAATTATTGTTGTTTGAAATCAACCTTTACAGTCTCATATACAACATTGAATACAAACAGCATATGCTATTAGGGACCAAAACCTAGAAGAGACACTACCAAAAAAAAAAATGCAATTTAGCAACGATATAAGAGTATTTCCGTTGCTAAGGGACAAATTATGTCTTTGAGACCCCTTAGAAATAGATATTGAAATTCCCTTGCTTAGTTAGCAACGGAAAATGATAATCTGCTGCTAAGTTCAACGTAAGGAATCATTTTATTTTTGAAATTCCGTTGCTAAGCTTATGGAAAGATTATTTTCATTGCTAAATCATGTTCTTCTTGTAGTGACAGCCAACTCTTATCTTAACAATTGAGATGCTGAAAGCATTGACAAATACTTAATTAGAAGAAGTGATAAATCTCAAGAAGTAAATTCGCTATAAAGCTCGGAATTGAAACCAAATACATTACTAGCAATAGGTCAATGCATGAACTACTTTTAGTGCAGCCACGGAACACTTTCTGTTGCTTGCCAGGCTTATTATGATAATTTTCCGCATTAGTCCTTTGTATAGACAAATTAGTTACCATGGTAAAGATGAGACCTATACGCTCAGTTGTTGATGGGTGAAAAGTAGTTTGGATGTTAATTTTATAGCTGAGTGTAATCAGTGTGGATGCTATCATGGAAGCAATTGAGTGATTTCAATAGTCAATAATTCATTGGTAAATTAATTTGGCTACGTTCCATGGATTTCAGAAATCAGAAACTCAGCATGAGGGTAAGTCCGCTATTATGTCTTTCTATCCTGTTTCCCCTTATGACAGTTTGAAAAGTAATTTGCATGACCTCCATAAGTTCCAATAGTGCTTAAGAATAGCAGTCAAATCTGTTACTAGGCAAAACAAAAGAAAGAGTAGTAAAGAAGTTGGATTATTGTTTAAGTATGTGTTTCCTACCTTTTATGCATAGGAAAAGTTAATCTGTTTTCAACATAACGATGACTAGAATGCAGCCAAGATTCTTGTGGAATTGAGAGATTTGTTGTATGATTATTCATGAAAGCCACTCTCAGTCCCAGAAGTCCAGAAAACATGTTCTTTTTTATGTTTGCCCATTGGAAATTGGAGGCCACCTTTCCTAAAGTAAAGGCACGTTCTTGATTTCGTCATGACTTCTTTCTTTGTGGCCTTAAGAAGTATCCCCTCCACCTGGATTTAGTTTAATGTTGTCTGACAATACTTACAAATTTACAATGACTATTAACTCGGATGGACCATATAATTTTGGAAGGTGACATCTATTATCTGACAATGGAAGTGCTTTCTGGTGTGTTTGATTCATCTTTTGTCATGTTTTTTGTGGTTTTGTTTGTTTTTGTAAACAAGTTGTAGTGAGTAACTATGTTAAATTGCTGCTAATGGCTTTGAAAATAAAAATTCATCTGCTTTGCTTCTGCCTGAGTCATCAACAAGATCATATTCAACACAATTGCAGGCAACAGGAAGGGATCCATGAAGGTAACTCCTTATTTTCCCTGATTTAGGCTTATTACGATGATTCTCTGCATAAGGCCATAGTATATATATACCAATTCTCCACTTAGGTGAAAAATGATGAGACCTGTTAGCTCAATTGATGGGTGAAAAGTAGTTTGGATGTTAATTTTAGAGAAGCTGAGTGTAAATCTGATACCTGATATGTATCAGTGCGGACGCAATCATGGAAGAAATTGAATGGTTTCCATAGTCAGTATTCTAGGGTATATTTCAGGAATTTGTCATCTTTTTTCTCACTTCATTGGTATATTAATAAGTCTTGTTTATGTTCCATGCATTTCAGAAATCAGAAACTCAGCCTGAGGCAAGTCCCTACTACTTTATCTTTCTATTCTGTTTCCCCGTTTTATTGTGTGAAAACTAATCTGATATACTATCATAGGTTCCAATATTGCTTATGAATGATAATTAAATCGATTACCAGACAAAACAAAGGAAAGAGTAACTAAACAACGTCGGATTGTTTAGGTGTCTGTTCCTATCTTTTATGCATAGAAAAAATTCACCTGTTTTTCTCAATCCAGTTTTAATTCTCTGCAGAAACTTTTGGTTCAACATACTGTGACCAGTTCTGCAGCCAAGATATTTGTGGGAATTGAGAGATCTGCTTTATTGTTATTTATGAAACTCATTCTCACCCCAGGATACATTATCGAAATATTAATATGTTACTCAGATGCTTTTCTAATTGACATATAGAGTTTGGATGCTTTTCTAATTAGTATGCTTGAACTTGTTGCTTCTGCTCTTACTTATATCGTTCTGCACAATAGAGCCAAGTATAATTCTATTGTCCATCTTTAATATAGCCTGTGCTTGATGCTCTAGTATATTTATGAAGTTGTCAAGTGTTGAGTATATGCAGAGGCAAATGTCGAGACTTGAGCAGGCATTACAGAAGATGGTAGATGTACCTGACCTACTTTGATTACTCGGCGTTTCTGTTGATGCTTATGTGCTGTGGTTATGTGGAAATGTAAAGGATACCCATATATGCTGATACCTCTCTTAGAGTTCGGGATTGTTATCAATTACCAATTTTTCGTTTTCAATTTTCTTGCAATTCTTTTTAGATAGTTAATAATGGGTTAACAGACTGAGATAGTAATAATTTTCTTGTTGGCAGTCCCCTCTGGTGACTCGCTTTCACAAATGAGAAAAACGAGAAAATTTTTGACGGCACAACTTTACTTCGTTTCTTAGATCAAACAGACATGTTAACTAAAATGTTATGTTAACTCGGATGTTAGAGTGTTAATATGTTGCTCTTTTGAAAATTCAGTTGTGATTGGTATCCTTGCAAGTGATTTCAGCTACTCATGAGCAAAGGGATCGAAAATGATCTTGATTCTTGGTGATTGTCCATATCTGTGATGATGATGTTGATTCTTGTTGAATTTCATTGGAAATCTCACATCAAAATTAAATCGATAGTGATTTGATTTATGTTGGGGTGTGAACCTTATGGATCTCTGTCCTGATACTATTTCTCACAGTTTCAGGGCAACATGCTTTTTGGAAANAAAAAAAAAAACCTCAACAAGTATTAAAACCAAACAACTGAAAACTTGTAGAAAGTGTCATTTTCTATTGGAAATTATTTTCAGTCGAAAATAATTTCCCTGGAAAATGTTTTCTGTCAAACTAAACGGAGCTTACATGAAGGATATACAAGACATGGCCATGTCCTGGGGCAGCTCAAAGCATAACTTTTTAAGTAAGATTACAAACGAGGATATCTCCACAAAGGGTTGATGATGACCACACAAACGAAATTGAAACACACCAGCATCAATCTACGGCCCATTCGCAGCCCCCTCTCTCTCCGATAACACTTGGTACAAGCCTGTATATATCATTTGAGAAAAAATTAGACCTTGTCTCTCGTTTTAAACGGCCACTGTAAATGAAGTCCTAAGACCAGTTAAACCTCAATTGAGATCCTCATTTTAAGAATCAATATCACGAATTCACCAATAAATTTTGCTGATTGAGCAAACTGATTTACCTGTGTAAACCTTGGGCTGAGTGAATCTCCTTGGCCACAAACCTGTACAGCCTTCATTCTGCCACCAACTTGTCCAGCATTACCTTGTCCACCAACCCGTCCAGCCTTCCTTCCGCCACCAACTCTTCCAGCATTACCTTGGCAACCACCTGGCCAAGCAATAAGTTGTCTAACAAGTTCAGCCATTACATGCTTATTGCCGACACTTGAAGCAATTATGATGACATTCCTACCAAAATCGACCACGTTTCCTTCCCTATCCATTGAAACGCAATGAACTAACACTGACACCAACAAGCTGAAGAGCAACATGCCAGCCATTTCCTTCAATTTAGGCGCAACATCAGCCTCTAGCCACAGTCTAATGGCTCTCCCTCCCTAAAAATAATAACTTTTAGTTTGTCTATGTATGCAACTCTTGTCTTCTACAGGAGCAGGAACAGATTCCTCATGGCAATCGCAGCGTCCACGCAAACAAGAATTTTATTAGCTCAGAAAGTGCACAAGTGCAACTAAGAGTCGGCTAAAGTAGATAGCTTATACATTTGGGGGAAAAAATACACACCAAGCAGCCACATAAACCAAAAAAGCATGCAAAGTAAAGCACATGCAATCACTACAAAGATAAAGGGGTCATACAAAAACTTTCACTAACCAAACAGGTATATAACCTTGGATGTAAAAATTTGGGGTTAAACTACAGAAGCAGGTCAATCACATGAACAAAGTATAAAACAAACTAACAGTTGTTTGGCCCATATTGAGTTAGGCAGCGCCATTATAGATTACAAACCACGGCCAAACATGAAAAAACCATGTTGGTTATTGAAAAGTGAAGACTCCGAAAAAAACAAAATTTTGGCAATTGAGGCTTCTTTCTCTTAACTATGAATAAAGGTTGGTCCCTCTTCCAAAAACCATGAAACAAAGCACATTTTGACCAGCATGAAGGCAAACAGCCTTGTTGTCTACCACATTGTATACTACCTATGAATTTATGGAGTACCTTT
>BSSO01002727.1:0-18396 GCA_030267885.1 Mesembryanthemum crystallinum
TACGTTTTGAAATTTTATGTCCTGCGTTTAGCACATCCCGCTTCACAAATGTGCTCTTCAGTCCTTTCATAAGTCACAACACTAATCATTTTTTCCATTGCATCCCCTTGGCAAACACAATCCCAAATCAGAGCACAAAGTCACCCACAGACCTACAACCAGAGTCTTACTTGCAGGGGAAGGAGAGACAAAGAGAGCACCAGCCATAGATGCCTATATGTTGCTCAAGCTTCTCTTTTGAAGCACCCTCTTCATTAAGAATTATAGAAAGAACCCAATTCACTCACAAGCATATAGGGAAGGATCCCTTTTTCTTCCCTTGTAAAATAAGCTGCAAAAGGTCTGCAATCATGGTGGGTAACAGCCAATTAAAGGTCAAAACTTTAGGGTTAGAGGAAGAGAAGTATTCCAAAGATTTGGAGGTTGCTGTTAAAGCTGTTCAAATGGCTTGTTCTCTGTGTCAAAGGGTGCAAGAGGGTTTGATTTCTAAGCCCAATTCTCTTGTTCATTCCAAGGATGATAATTCCCTTGTAACTATTGCAGGTATTTGAATACTAGTACATTCTTTTTAGGGCATAAATTTCTGGAATAATTGTGTCTTTTTTGCTGGGTATTGATCTTGCTGATAATTAAGTTGATAATTGTTTGGGGAAATTGTTGTTGCCCATTTCATAGTGTAGAGATACTGGATGACCACAATGAAGAATTGTTTGTGTGATTTTGGGTTGCTACTTGCCAGGGTTGAAAATTTGGGTCTTCAAATGTTTAGAGAAGGATGGGAGGATTATTTGTGTTGGTACAGAGTGTAGATGAATACTGCTTGCTCTTTGAATTTTAGTGGTTGTTGGTTGTCATGTACAATGGTTTTTGAAGAACTTACTCTAGTATAGATTGAGGAAAAGATGGACTATTGATGGAAGTCGGACACTGCAAAATTGAAAGTGAGACATTTGAGTTGGGATAAGCGGAGTAGTAATTTAAGTAGGTAGGAGACAAATCACCTAATGTTTCAAGGAAATTTATGTACAATTTGTACCGATTGATGTAATTCTTCGAGCAAGAAACAATTATCTCCCATGACTATGAAGATATTGTCCATTAAGGTTGCATTTTCTTTCTTGGGCATGTTTGAGGGTGGTGTTTTTAGACTATTATTTTGTTGGAAAGCAACAAAATGAAGTGAGGGGAGCACTTTTCTAATTTGCTATGGTATGTATGAGAAATGAGAGCTTTAGGAAATCCTAAAATTTAAAGTGTTACTTCGTGGATCAAGTGCTTACGAATTTGAGTTCGTCTCACAATCTTATGACGTCTTTACACTTGTCTTTGGACTTTATATCAGTATTTGTGGATGTGAGAGAACCAAACCATACAATTGTGCCATTCACCCTAAAAGAAAATACTGTTAGAAAAGAGTTTGTATCATGGAAGAGCTGATTAGATGTTCTTTCAGGACCTGATGGATCCATCTCTAGGTAGCCCAAACTTTCAATCTGTGAGTTGGTAAAAAGGAAAAAATAAAAATAAAAAAAAGGGTTCTTTCATGGCTGGGATTACCAAACTATGGTGGGATATATATGTTCAAGGGACTCCAGCAACACCTTGCTCAATAAAACCTTCTACTTGTATTATACACTCACTGTTTGTTCATTTGTTGTTGAAGTACAAGTCCTTTGATTGTTGATCAATGTTGAATGTATTGTGACTGCCAAACTGGCAATAGTAGAATCGTGTCATTTGAGCAACAGTATTGGGAGCATTGCGTAATGGAATTTTATAACTGAAGCTATCTAGTAAAGGGGGAATAAGTCTTTTTGTTCAATAATCATTACCCTTGAAAGCAGCTTGCTAATTCCCTTCATCATTCTATTTAATCAGATTGGAGTGTCCAAGCTACTGTGAGCTGGGTACTATCTGAATCTTTTGGCAGTAAGAATGTCTCTATTGTAGCAGAGGAAGATGTCGATACTCTCACAAAGTCTGAAGCAACTGGCCTTTTGGAATCTGTAGTACAAACTGTCAATGAATGTCTAGCTGAAGCACCTCAGTTTGGACTTACAGGTCCAAGAACGCCCTTAGGAAAATCCGAGGTTGTTGAGGCCATTAGGAAGTGCAACTCAATTGGTGGTTCTAGAGGCAGATTTTGGGTACTAGATCCAGTTGATGGCACATTAGGTTTTGTACGTGGGGATCAATATGCTGTGGCTTTAGCGTTGGTGGAAAATGGTGAAGTTGTAGTTGGAGTACTCGGTTGCCCTAATTATCCACTGAGAAAGGAATGGCTATTTTATCATCATCGATACTATAGGATTATATCCAAGCTGACCCCATCAACATCTGATTCTTGGGATAAAGGTTTCGTATTATATTCTAAAAAGGATAGTGGTAGAGCTTGGATGCAACCATTACTTCAGCAACATAAGATGCTGGTCTGGCCAAACTCTGCCAGACCTGTATATGTGTCCCCTATAGAAGATCCTGCCCTGGCTACTTTCTGTGAGCCTGTTGAAAGGGCAAATTCAAGCCATTCTTTCACTGCTGGACTTGCTCACAGCGTTGGAGTTAGGTGCATATCTCTTCTGTTTACTGATTCTTGGAGACTTTTTCCAAGACTGTTCAGATTGTTCTATTTCCTGATTTAGGTTCCGTCATTTTCTTTTTGAGCCTCTTCCCTTCATTTTAAATTGAAGCTGTCAATGGTGGTATTTTGACCGAATTTGCATATTAGCTTTCGATTGGTGCTCTACCTCAACGACTCCAATCCAAACCAACTGGCCATTCCTAGACCATTTAATAGGACTGATGCACCGTTGCCATATACTGATAATCTGAAGAGTCATTTTAGGAAACTACTATCAGTAATTATATCTAATAACTTGGCTCCATGTAATTGGATTAAATGCAGCTAAATTGAACTAAACTGAATGAATATGTGGGAGGAAAGTATGTTGCAGAACTGTATTGAACTGAATCCAGTATGGAAACGATAAAATGAACATGGCCTAAGTTAGTAAGGGCCCCCCTTCTCCTTTCTTAGAGGGTATCAGTCCTGGTGAATAGATTGGACCCTTTTTTTGTGAGTTCTCAAAGATAGTTAATTTTCAAATCTTTCCCAGAATATGGATTAAAATGACGGTGTGCGGAAAACAGAATTGCAGAGAGTTATACTTTATATCTCCTCTCGGTCTCAAAAGACAATAACTCACTGCTTTTGTGCTGCTACTTCAGGAAGCAACCTTTGCGCGTTTACAGCATGGTCAAGTATGCTGCAGTAGCACGGGGTGATGCGGAGATCTTCATGAAGTTTCCAAGGTCTGGATACAAAGAGAAGATATGGGATCATGCAGCTGGTAGCATTATTATACAAGAGGCTGGCGGTGTGGTAACTGATGCTGGAGGGCGTCCTTTGGACTTTTCCAAGGGTATATATTTGGAAGGTCTTGATCGTGGTATAATTGCCTGTGCTGGAGGTGAATTACATCAGAAGATTATCAGAGCTGTGGATGCTAGCTGGGATTCGTCCTGCCTGTGACATCGGTCTAACCAACAAAGACTCAATGGTATCAGCACTAATTTTGCTGGTAAGGAATTGTTTTTGCCTGTGAATTTTAAAAAGACTAGATTAATGGATGAATGATTGATAAGCATTTTACCTTGTCTTTGGTGAGCATGAATTACAACTGTAGATTTGTTAACTCTCTATAAATTCTGCATACTTATGAAGAAGATATTATATCTCTGTAAGTCCACAAATATGAATTAAGACATCTAAGATGTATTGCTTCTAAATGAGGAATTGCTTACCATTTTTTGTTCAACAGTTGCAAGTTATCTGCTAAATGTGGGACAAGAGGTTCTATTTGGGCAGTTGGGGCATCCAGCATAAGTTGTTTATGGTAGGTTAATGCCTAGGAATATTACTCCGCATGCTTTGGGTGCACACTTGTTATACACTCGTATTGCATCAACAGGTCCTTAATGAATCAAGGTCAGACTGGCCAAGCCCCTTCCCTGGTTGCATAGTTTTGGCAATGCACCTTTATTATGAGGATACACATGCAAAGGTCATTTGCTTCTCATTGCATTTCGGAGCACTATTGATGAGTTATTATTGAGCCATTCCAGAAGTGCAGGGAAATTGATACTCACAGTAGCTGAATCATGAGTAATTGTTTTGTGGAAAAATTAACACCAAATCAACAACAATCCGAACTATTGCTCCTCAAATGAAAATAATCCCATCTGCATAAGCTAACATAAAAATATCTAATTTTAGCTCCATCTAACATAAAAATGCACCCATGTCCCCCAAAGCTCTGATAACTTTGCCTAAACCATTATTCTTTCACAGGAAGTGCTCTTAGAATGCACCCTATCAGAAACGTCCAAAGGCTTAGGCGGAAATTTAAGAGCCTCAATGGAAGAAATGGTGCATTTTTGTTAGTAGAAGCCAAAGTTGAGATTATTCAAGTAATCATGTTTATTTGTATACTTGGGCATGTTTTGTTTGACGACCACTAGTTGTGGATTATTGATAGTATTAATTTTTCCTAGATTTGTTCATGAAACATGGGCTATATGTTTGAAACATATGAAAAACTTCCTAGTCATAACTGCTTTATGTAGGTCTTTCAATAACAGGCTCTGCTAATCTTTAGTCATCAAGGGTAAGGTCGCTTACATGTTGAGTCATTGACCTTGCCACAGTTGGTATTACTCTGTGTTATTGTTCTAGTTATCTGGATACAAAACTGCGCTGAATCATTTTGTCTAAGCTTCAGGTATTTGCAATTCTTGAATGTAACATGAGTTAATTCCATGTTGGGCTTATGATGTTAATTTAGATGAGAAATTAACATGCCATATAATGTTGTCCAGTTATTTCTCTCAGTTAAAAACCGCAATGCGTCCTTGACATGAAAGTTGTAATACACCTAGGGTGCGCAAATACGCCTCCGGATCATCTCAGACTGACAGAATCCAAGCAGTTTCATGTTCCAGTTGCTGCTACATCAGTTCTCATTGTGTGACCGTGTATTATTCAGTCACTGTTCACAATTGCTTCCCACTGCCACATCAGTTCTCATTGTGTAAACTTTTACTGTTAATAATTGCTTCCCACTGCCGTACAGATCTGAAATAATGTACAAGGCATCAAGTCCATTCCACAGAAATGAGTTAGCCCTAGTGTTATTGGGTCATAGAGTGGCTTGTATCTTTGACGTGTGTTATGAATATAATCATGTATACATTCTATTTAGTTCACCTTTTCGTTCACATTAGTACTATATATTCAATGGGTGGTACATTAAGCTACCACCCAGTTATGAACAATTCAGTTTAGCGCCACTCAGAGACTTTGTATCTTTATCGGCTAAATTAGCTTACATTCATGAATAGGAGACGGCACCTATGTTTGGTAGGGTTTATGTGATCCTCGTACACAAGGTGATCCATTTTGAGGTAGAATCTCCGGTCGGATATGAAAGGTGGTATGCAATAAGATCAATGCTGTAGAGAAAACCAATGGAGCATGAAGCACATGATACACCAATAACAATAGGGGCCTATAAAGCTTACCAAATGATCCACTGACGAAATTGCTCAAGTCTTACCCAAAAGTTGAAGCCATGTTTGTGCCCATGTGCTGCTGCCCTACCTCCTTTGCAAGCAGATGCTCCACCACACACTGCGCTTTCTTTTTCTACTAAACAATTGAAATGTGTAGTGTTCTGAGTGGCTCTGCTGGTAAAACACCAATGCTCCAAGAAACCAAGGGCGACTCATGACTCATGAACCACATTTAGTGCTTTCAAGAGCCTTGCAACGCCCTCACTTCGTAATTACCGCTATATGGTTTTAGCGTCCGAGTCTTAAAAGTTGGTGAATAGTAAGGGTTGTCAATGACTATTATGGACCCCATACCCGATTTCGAGGGCTTCTTGGGGTACTCATCCAATACGCTCAACAGACCTTGGTATTGGAACCTCATGGATCGCCCATTTCCCCATTTTTAGTATTTGAACTTGGACCATCCCAAGTACGATTGAAATCTTTTCAACATCGATGCTCATGGGTAACAAGGGTACCCAAGAGGTCCTTCGATGCTCCTGGGAAACGTTGCCCTATTTTCATAAGCACCACATGATGAGTTCTGTGTTCGAAGCATTAGGAGTGACTGATATGTGACCGTACACTTGACCGTGGCGACCTTTTATGTCAACCTGGATGTTCCAAAATGATTCAAAAATGATCAACATGATCTCAGACCTCCCCAGTCGCCCGTTTCCCCACTTATAGCTTTGGATTTGGCTTCAGCTCTGGTTTATATTTTTAACACTGATGCTCCAGGGGACCATGGGTGACCCAATAGCCCCAGTTACCCCATAAGCCTTTCAAACAGTCTCACTTCAAATCAATAATCACCTAACCATGGTTTTCAGTGTTTGATCCTTAAGAGAGGATAACAAGTAAATGATACAACTATAAGAGGCATTAGGCTACTAGTTGCTCTCGTTAGGAAATTTTAAGGGAGTTTCATATGGTGTCCTGATGGGTACAATGTTTTTATTTAGGTGAAGATTATGTAATATAGTTGGCATGCTTATTTTGTAAATAACATGCTTAGCATGCTCTTTATTTGATGATAATAAAAGTTTCTCTAATTATATTGGAAAAAAAAAGATTGCGTATATCCAACCGCAGTATTTCCTACTTATGTAAGAGTCCCCATGAAAAGCGATGGATATGGAAGAGACTATAAATGCAATACAGACTAGAGTGTCCCAAGTAGAAAAGGATGCACATCATGAAGAGATCTGTATGGAACGTCAAACTTAGGATTTGGCATGTGATCATACACTGCAACTGCAAGCACAAAGTATAGTAGCCAGTGGTCTCATATCAATATGAACCTGAAATATTAATTGATATCATTGAAATTATGCATGAATTTTGGTAGGTCCTAAAGTTTAACGCGGAATAAGTGGGCTTAAAGGACATGGAAATAAATGAAAGAGAGGACTGGATTTCAAACATACAGGAATCCTGTGACAGGATGTATAAATGATACTTAAATTTATTAGTATATATGATAAATGCTTTGTCTTCCAAGCCCTAGTGTCAACATGGTAGCTAGTATTGAGTTATCCAAAGACAATTGAACCAAGGAGTACAAAAGACACAAGATGGCATTTCTATTTTAGTAGAGCTCAACTATAATTTCTCTAAAATACCGCAAGGCACCATGCTTTGCGCAAATCTAATAGTATATGGCAAAATAATGGGCACAATATTTGTAATGATATCTTATATATAGTATTATTATTTTTAATTATATGTAGTATTAGTCACTCACAACTGGAGTACATGATTTACACAATAGAATAATCACTTGATTCAAAATTCAACACAACATTCGTAATTCTTTGAATTGAATCATCACTTGAATCTGTATCCACATATGTATATGTAGTAGCACATGAGTAAACTGCATAGCATACATAGAGACATATATTTACAAAGAACAATAGGATCTTAAGAACAATATCAATCATTGGACAGCAAAGAAACCCCATTTTTTGAGATATAAAACTCGAACCCAGATGAATTTTGGTCGTTACTATTTTAACCACCCTAATTAAGCTCAAATTTTAGCAAGAGATAGGGTTCTTAACTTGTTAGATCACATTTATTAATTAAGGACATGCACGAGAATGTTGTGAATGCAGAGATAAGTTTGAGAAAGGAGCAAAATAAAGGAGCTAAGTGGGACGGTTATGTAGTTAGCACTTGACTTTAAGGGCTGTGATGACATTGACAAGGGGATCATTTTGAAGCTTTTGAGTTTAGGTCAGCTGATTAGTCGTCGTCATTAAGTCGATCATTATTATAGACATACATTAACTGATTAACATCGTCCATCCCTGTGTTGTTGCATTGAATGTCAAAATAGATGCAGGTGAAAATGATTTCACAAGTAGTCCACCAAGTGGGGGGACAACTGCTAAGCCTTGTTCATGGATACTCTTTGAGTTTTGAATTATTTTACATGGTGAAGTCTAGCTACGCGGATGACATGTGTTTTAGTAAAATCCATTAGTGTCCAACTATTATTGTTTCTGTTAGAGTTTCTATATATCAAGAGTTCGTTATCAAGGTGGGAGGTGAAGTACAATGACGACTTTGTAGGACAAAAATGGAGGGAGACGAGTTTCGGAATAGAAGGTTTAACTTGCAAGGAAAATGGACAAGTAAGTTGTAGAGGAAATCTGAAAAATTATCAAAGAATCGAAAGAAATGATATAACAAGACATAGTAGTAATAATACTAAAAAATGTAAATGGATCATTAACATAAAATCTATGACAAAAACATAAAAATTGGACACTACGTGGACAAGCAAATCTTTATACAACACGTAAAAATTGTCCAAAACTGAGGAACACCGACGCACTTGTATAGTTTATATTCAATTATTCACACCATCAATTGCATGCATGACTAAAAAGTAAAAATGATAGGCTTTGCACTTCCCTTGTTTGTGAAATGATCATTATATATAATGGGTGGGAGTATAGCAATTTGAGTCTCTTAGGGATGGCCTTGTCATCAGTTTTCACTATTCGATCGAATGTGCGTGTCATATCCAATTGTTTAGGAACTAACACCTAAGTATTTATTTAAGGCTATTAGTAGCTTTGGCACATCAAGCTCATCTTCCACTGAATCCTCAATCTGATGATCCGCTAATTGGTCCTCCACAACATGGCATGATCGAGAGAGCGAGGTTATCCCTATGCATGCTCAAGTCAATTCAAGTATGAGTAATTTAGATTTTAGAGCACATCACGTCTTATGTTAATGGGAGGTTGTTTTCATAAGGATTGTGCCCTATAACCTCTCCCATAACTGTCCCATTAAAGTAGGATTGTAATGGATGGATCCAAATTAGAGACTAGAGCCAAATACGATCCACCTCTATTCAGATTCGGACTTCTATAATCGGATTTAGATCAACTTTTTTCTTCCAATTGTACGTGTTAGAGCTCCAGCAGATTCAAACTGTTTTGGAATCTGAGTATCTGACTGTTGTTTTTTTTTTACATTTTAAATCATTTAAGATGTTAAAGTCAGATACGAGTTCAATAAAAACTTAGCTATGTTTATGTGGTAAAATGGGATACTTACCTAAATTTATGAATTTATTTATTCATAGATGAGGTAGCGGATCAAATATGAGACAAATCTTGCTTAGGATTCAAGTCCATTGAATTTAAATTTGTCTCGGAGTTCGTCGGATTCAAATCGGACTCATTAAGTTGTCATCTAATATTGAAAGTGCCCTTTAATATATCATAAATGATTATTGTATCCTCTAATATATCATAAATGATTATTGTACCAAAAAAAATAAAAAAATAAAATTGTACTCCATAAATGATAGAAGATGATATTTGCAAGCCCATACCTTAGAACATTTGGAATAATGGTCATCCGTACAGTTGATTTACTTACCTTCTAAGAATAACATCGTAGGACTTATGAAGTTATAATTCTAGTTTGTCCAGAAGGAAACTTGAGCTCTTACGTGTCATTAAGGTTTTACTAATGGAGGGCAATTATAATTTTTTTTTTTTTTTTTTTTTTTGCACCAAAAATTATAATTGCCCTCCATTAGACTTAAAAGTATTCCTTTATGTGGAAAGGGAGAAAGATGAAAGGGGTTACCTCTTGAGATGATTAAACACATAACAACCCCAATAAAATAGGAATTACTACTATAATCTAAAGGTTAATATGTTGTGTTTATTATTGTGATTCACAATGATCTTAAAGGTTACAATTGTAAGATCCTTCTCAAAATAATTAGATCCTCCTCACTAACAATGTGATTCCCATTAATGTTACACACAAAGTTACTACTATAAAAACCACTTTGGCCAAAAAGTCTCCAAGTGCACCTCCAAGTCCATTATATTTGGTTTTCCCACTAAAACTTCCTTCACTAAATCATTGCCATATGTAGTGAGCTTAATCAATTCACATGACTTTATATCCACATTAATTTGGGACCCACCATCATTTACTAAATGGGCAGGCACTTGCCCACTCTGAAAAAATTTCCCCCCCAAATTCTACATCCAATAAATGCCCGCCAATTGCATTTTTTTTTTTTTTTTTTTTGAGTCGCAGCCACGACTTTTGGAGTATGTATTAGATAAACCTGAGTCATATGTAGTAGCCTGTAAATCATTAATTTAGCCAACAAGATAAACTTTCAAACAAGCTCAATAGATAGGCCAATTAGAAATCAAACCCATGACCTTTATCCTGAAATTCAACCCCATTGTGAGGAAGCAAATCAGCAACTCACTCAAAAGTACTCATGACCTTTATCCTGAAATTCAACCCCATTATGAAGAGTTGATGGTTTGAGGTCCAATCAATTTTATACTCCCTTCGTTCCGGTATTATGTTTCCAAACCAAAATTGGCACAAGAATTTAGGAGGAAAATTTTAGCCATTTTTGACCCTGTGAAATAGAGAGAATATAATAATTGGTTGTGAGGGATATATAAAATTAGAAGAGAGAGAGACAGAGTGATTGGAGAGAGGGTGATTGGAGAGAGAGTGATTCGAGAGAGAAAAAAGAGTTTTTTATTGTATTTTTTAGATAGTGGAGGGGTAATTTAGGGATGATATGGGGTATTATTTGGTTTGGAAAGGTAATGGTGGGACAAAAATTTTGGTAGTTTGGAAACGTAATAGTGGGACGGAGGGAGTATCTTTTAATACGCCCCGTCACGCGAATGAACTTTGGGTTTTGAAACGTGGATCATGCACAGGCCCAACCTATCTTGTGCTCAGAGGCTTAACTATAAGGGTTAGAAGGCTGTCAGGATTTGAACCTAATGATCACCGAAACTCTGATATTTTGTGATGAAACCAACCCAACTAAAAACTTAAATTAATAGTCGGAGACTCAATCAATTTTATATCTTCTAATACCCATAACCAACTCTGTCCTTTTACAAGACCATCAATTGCATTTCTTGTAGGTACCCAAATTACTAATAGTGTTCCTTGCAATTATGGCACCCTGACCCAACCTACAAATATCACTCAACTGTCCCTCACCCATTTTCTCTCTCTCCTCTCCCTCTTAAATATTTCCTCATACCCCTCCCTCTTAAATATTTCCTCATACCCCTCCCTCTCAACTCATAACATCCTAACCAAAAAAAGCCCCAAAGAGCACAAACAACATGAACACCAAACCCACCACCCTTCTCCTCCTCATCACACTTCTCCTCATCACCACCCCATCCCTGGCAACCCGGCCCGGCCCAACCCCGTCACCCACTAAGGGCAACGGCGGTGGGTTCGGGGACCCAGGTGGGTTCTTCGGGCCGGGGAGCGGGTTCGGGTCGGGCATACCCGGGTTCGACAACAACTGGGGGCACGGGATCGTGGGAGGCGGGTACGGGTACGGGGCCGGGGGCCCGAAAGGCGGGTACTCGAAGGGTGGGACCATAAGGCCCACAGTGGTTTGCAAAGAGAGGGGCCCATGTCACATGAAGAAGCTGAGGTGTCCTGCTAAGTGCTTCTCCTCCTTCAGTAGGTCCGGCAAGGGCTACGGCGCTGGCGGTGGTGGCGGTGGTTGCACCATGGATTGCAAGAAGAAATGCATTGCTTACTGCTAAGTAAGCTATAAGAGAGAGAGAGAGAGAATTGATCAGTTATACTACTATATGTTTTGGTCAATTATTGATGATCAATATACCAATAGTGGTACTATATGGTATGTCATAGTATTTCATTGGAGGTTTTATCATATTTGCGACAGTAAATACTACTACTAGTTGTGATATATACTACTTACTACTATGTTATGTTATGTTAATTGTTATGTGTATTGTGGTTACTATTATTATTATTAGCGGATTGTAAAAACTCGTCATGCGTTTAGCACTTGGCTTTCCATTTGCTTGGATGTATTTTATGTGATAGTGCCGTGCGTGGTTCCATTTTGCCTTTTGATTTGGTGCCCTTGTCGAGTCTATATTTCTTAAAGTAAAATGATGTAATATTTGTCATACCGTTTAAATTATACCACATCGACTGATCAAAACCTATATGAGATTTATTTGTTAGATACAGATTCAAAGTTAGTGACCACACTTGATAAACTTTTGAAATTTGGTATTTATTGTAATTTTTTCTAAAACACCCCATAATGAAGGGAATAACATTTAAACTGAGATATTGTTGTAGGCATCCCAAATTGACTACTTTTTCAAGACATCTTAAATGATTAGGACTAATCATGATTGTTACTATCTTAAAAAATTGACCAATTTTTGGAAACATCCTAAGTTACTACTATGTTAATTATGGTTTATTACTTCCTCTGTCCAAATTTGACTTTTTTGAACGAAAATTTAGAAGTCAAAATTTATAAACTTTGACCATTAATCATTCAAAAAATGCGATGAATAAAAAGGTACAACTATATTTGTTGAAAAAATAAAATAAAATACTCATAGTATAATTTTAGCTATTGTATTGTACAAATTATCGATATTTAAAGATTATTTTTGAAAAGTCTAAATAAAAAGGTAAAATGCGGAAGAAAGTAGTATTAGCAAATAGGCTTAAAGAATCAGCTACTACTGGCAGAATGTATTAGAGAAGTATGCATTAGTACATTGGTTTTCAGTTATGGAAAGTATATTTTTCTACTTGCCAAGAATGCCACATTACAGATAACATAGGCCCCTTAAAGGGCAAAAAGATTCCAATAGTTCAATTTTGTTTTGTTTTTGTTTTTGTTTTTCTCAATTCAATTGAATTGAATTTCAAAGGATTTAGGTGAAGCTTGTCAACACACAGTTAATGATAAGAGCTTGTCAATTCCCATAAAACTTCATTTTCCAAGGATTTAGGTGAAGCTTGTCAACACACTATGGGCAACACACAATTAATGATAAGAGCTTGTCACACACTATGGGCAAAACCCATAAAAAGAAACCAAAGATCAAGAACTAGTTTTGGTCCAGAAAATTTAATTATTAAACTCGTCAATTTTTTTTTTTTTTGGCTGAATCAGAAAGTTGATGGTAATGCACTTATACGTTGTGCTGACACGAATATGAAAACACGGAAACGCAAACTTTTATTTAGGCCCTATTCGGAATGGTTGTCAGTTTTTACTTTTGAAAAATTTTCAAGTCTTAGTACAAATTTACTTTAAAGTTGGAATTTTTTGTACTTATAATTTTGTACTTAATTTTCAAAATTGATAAGTGAAAACTGGAAACCACAAAACATGATTTCTTAAAAAACATAAAAAAATGGCAATTTTTACAACCATCCCAAACAGGGCCTTGATTATTATTGAAACAATCATGCAAAACAAATATTGTATCCGGCTTCCAACGCTCGTCAAAGACATACGTGCAGCCCTTGTAAGTGTGCCATATATGGAGGCACAATATATGAAGTACATAACATATCATTGTCAAATAACCTATGAACACCAAACCATTTGCCGATTGTAAATTTGTAATTATTCCTTGATACTCCATATCTCAGACTGCAAATGAAGATGCATAAATTCCCAAAACTGAGCACAAACTACACTAGTGGCTGAAAGGCCAGGTAGTCCTTTACTTGGCAAGCAAACAAGACAGGGCAGCACAAATAAAACTTTCAACAGTAAAGTCAGTTGCAATGATAACCCTCTCACTTGCATCTCAGTTTATCTTCTTGAGCTTGTTCTGATTCATCTGAACCATACCTTATGATATTGCTGCAAAAACTGAGCTGAAGCGGCCAATATGCTTGTCATTACTACGTGCGAGAGATGAAAAATAGATACATGGAGGTTAATGAGCTCTAAGCACAAGATTAATTATTATACACCAGAGGTTTAATAACAAGAAACTCTTAATTCAACTATGAAATTTACGAATCAGAAAATAATGTACCTAACCCATGTATAACACAGCCCTCAGTCCACCAGCAAAAATATGTGAAAAACAGACGAACAAACGATGAATATATAACAGGTATGAAAATGTCCAGCTGAAAGCTGGTTGGTTCTCTACCATGCACAATGTTACTATCCCAAGTCAAATCGGTCGTGTGTTAAAATGCAGCCCTCATGGCACCTCTTGCAGCTTCCTTCTTCATTTGGGCTGCCTGACCACTGCCGCGAAAGTACATGTATACTTGCTGCAAATTCGTGTAAATGATGGTTATAGTGTTTGATAAGAGAAACAGGGAGTACCAAAATAGTGCAAAATTTAAGCAAAAAGGAAGTGTATCAAGGAAATATGGGATTATGAGGAAGACCTGAATAACCCAAACGCTGAGCAGCGCCTCGAGGCAGAACAGTCCAAATCCAATGAAGTAGAAGATCTAAGCAAAAAGAAAGTTGGTTGAGACCCACCCAAAAAAAANCAACTAAGCTAGAAACATGACCTCGAGTTTGACTAATAACTGGAAATTGAACATAAAAAGAGAAGGATCCAAACTTACCCCAACTATAACTTTGCCACCAATAAGATCAATGGCTGGAAGGATTCCACTGTTAAAAAAAAAAAAAGGCAAGCGGGGGTTAGCTGTGTCTAGAACCATGTTAACTGTTTTCACTTTTCACATGGGTTCCTTCGTGAATGAGAACTCGGAGATTACCAAAATCACTGGATAAGTAGGAGTCTAATGCACAATCCTAGCTCCAAGTGAGGACTTTTTTGGTATTACCTCTTACCATAATGCACAATACTCAATTGAACACTAAGATAAAAAAAACAGTGCATAATATAGCACTTACGCAAGAGATTTTCCTTTAAAGACTACAGGGGGAGCAACAGCAGCAAAGATCACGAAGGCAATGTGAAGCTGCAAGAAGACCAGGGAAAAAAATGAATATCACATGTTTTCTCAGTTTTAGATTGCAGAAAGTCATCCATTTAAGTGTAGATGAAGTACCAAATAAAACATGAAAAACCATCCAAAGTTCATTGCACTTTCAGTCCTGCAGGGAAGATTGCACATTAATTTCAGTGGGATCAGTCTGAAATACAAAAACCTTCTAGATTGATATCAGATTAGTAGTATACAGTACCTGAAAGCTCGATAAAGTGGCCGGTACCATAACACATATGCACCAGGAACACCTGATATGAAGTAGATAATAGCAAGGAACCAGATAGTCGCATCTGGAACAAACAATGTTTTAAATCAGTTAAATTTGTCCCAATATCATTGCAAAAAGTGGTAATATGTAGCATAGCAAGGACAAGCCCCAACTTACCACCACCCTTTATCCAAGCTGTAGTAACTGCTATGAAATTCCAGGTGAGACACAACGCCAACCCTGCATAAATCTTTAGAATGTCAGATGACCTGATCTGAAAAGGCTTGTGGTAAACATAGATGATGATAAAGCAGCTCAATGAGATGCTGGATATATGAAAACTAATCATCAGCCAAAGCAAAAGCATTTATTAATGTCGGACAAAATGATTGCCTGGGAGGAAGATATATAGAGCTAGATCGCTAGCTCAAAAGTAGACAAAAGATATCCATTAATATTCTAGCAGATCTCAACAATCCATGAAATAAACTGTCACCGAGTTGCATGCTTTCTTAATGCTATAAAACGTTGCTATAGCCCACAAGTTGATGTAAAAGCTACAACAATCTTCTAAACCTTGAATGGATGTTGATTTAAATTGGACTCCTCCAAAGCAACATTACACGCATAGAAAGTTTATAGAATTACAATTCATTGTGAATTGCAAACACATTATTTGGGGCAAAAGATCTAAAAGAAAAAGAAGATCTCACCAAGCAATGTTGTGAAAGCTGTGTACTGCAACCTCTGAAGATGGATTGGTATCTCATTTGCAATATCATGATGAATGATTGGGAAAAAAGGGGGCCAATTCTTCTCCTCGATAACAATTCCAGCTGCAAAGTGAAAATAGACATTAGCTTTCAACTGCATACCAGACATCTGCATCTTTTGAAAGAGTTCAATTTCTTAAGAAGTCTATAAAGATGGCAACTTCCCAGAATGAAAAAAAGTGGTCTACTGATTTTNGAGTCTCCAGCTTCCAAGATATGATACCAACCATAAAAATTTAGAAAGCAATGCTACAAAGTTGCAATCATTCTCCTGTATGACAACAGTAAGCATATAATATCCTTTTGACGAGAGAAAATACAGGTGGAAAGGATTCTACATGACCCAAAACTCAAAAGTACATGGCAATGACTTTTTAAGATAAGAAAAACAAAGCATACAAATACATGGCAATGACTTGCTTAAGCCTAAACAAAGAAAATATGCTATACCTCGTGATGCAGCTTCTTCTTTCCGCTTAATTGCCTGCATTCATGAAGAGGACTGATCAGAAGGTAGTTATCAAGACAGTTGAAACTGAAAGTAGATCATAACCCATTCAGCCAAAGGCCAGCATCAGGCCACAGCATGGCACTCATTAAATCTTGTTACCTCCTCTCTCTTTCTCAATTCAGCCTCTTTAGCTTGAAGCTCCTTCTCTTTCTTCTTTAAATCCTAAAGATTAGAAACATTAAACATCAGAGATGAATGATGAGTGGCATCCACTTCGCGAGTGTGAAAAAAATATGGCATGAGTACATCACACAACTTTGAACATGGAAATTTTGCAGCTACCTTTCCTGAATCAAGAGGAATATCAACGGTTGCTGTAGGATTGTAGAAGTCAGCCGGCTCAGGAGGAAGAGGCGAAAGCCTTGAATTTGAGGCCGGAGGAACACTTCCAGGATTCTGGACAACCCAGCAAAAAATTGATGTCAAATGAGCAGATCAAAGTCAACAAACTCAAGAACCATGATGAAAAATAAACCAATGAACAGAGCAATTGAACAACTCCCACAGTCCCACCACAGGCCACATCCAAAATCTTGGAAGACCGTGTCAAACAGGTTTTCAATAGTAGAAATGAATACTCCTCCCAACCATGAAAAAGGGTTGCTAGGAATTAAATCAGGTGAAGCACAAAAGAAGCCACTAAAACACAGACGCTGCTGATAACATTGCAAAAAGTATATCAGATGTTTAATAAATGGTGTCAAAAGCATCTCACAGGGTCCACTGGCATTTTCAGCATGTCGTGTTAGGCAGCTGTATCCTGTCACTCCAACAGTTGATAATACATCTATTTTGTGGATTCTTCAATACAAGTTTATGCAATGTGTATTATTTATTTTCATGTTAGAAACATTCCTGTTAGATCAGTAACTGACTGAAGTTAATTTTCACCCTCAAGGAAATTCTAAATTGTTTTCCATCATCAGGCTATTGTAAAATGTTGGTGAGAGGGTTTCAAAGTTCCTTTGAGACTACATAATATTTGCAACTTTTCCTGTTTGCTTATCCCTTTTTGTCGTGATGATGAAAAAAAACCTTTCGATTGGTTCTCTTAAAACATATTGGAGCTCTAGTGACTTTCACTTTCCATTTGATGTTGTTAGAACTCTTACATGCCAAATGTCACAGCCATGTGAATTCCAACACTCACGAGATACGACAAAGTGTCTTTGTCAAAAGTCAAAACTGCTAATGACAGAATTCTAGATCCAGATCAGCTCTCAGTGGCAAGGTGAAAGTGAGACACAAGATCTTTTAGTTTTGAGGCAAAGGTTGTTGGGGTTGACCGAGAGGTCGAACATGTGCGACTACAAGACCCCTGAAGCCCAATTGACAACCGAAACTGCCAATTGCATTATTTAGATATTTCACTAAACCACCCTATTCTTCAGGGAAAGAAGTACCCATAACCATACCTTGAATTCAGGACAATTAACCAAACCACATGTCCTAAATCTAAATCCAGATACTACAAGATCAGAAAGCCACATCCATAATATCCAATCCTTTTACCCAAATCCAAGGACCATTGCTTTGGACAGCATTTTTACATTCAATATTGGACATAACTCTCACCAAGAAATTGTTAAAGAGCACAAGAGATGTATTTGGCAAAAGCAAATGGAGAATGAGTTGATGTTTTCCCCTAAAATACCCACAACTCTCAAGTCCACTAAAGGTTCAAGTCATCACAGCTGAATAGGCACTTAAAAAGTCAGAATACATTTTGGATTAACAGAGAAAGATGGCAGTATATTTCAGCAACACCAATGTAAATTTATAACAAAAACTTATTTAAATTTGATAACAATGTTGTACAATGCTACAAGTTCATATTGCTGTCTTTTCACCATTGCTAAAAGAGCCACTATTAAGGCAACCTTTACCCCTGGGATTACAATGGACTAAATCAAATGTCTCATCTATCTTCTGATTCATTTGCATTAAAACAAAATGCCATATACCCT
>BSSO01002728.1:0-18394 GCA_030267885.1 Mesembryanthemum crystallinum
TAGCAGTTCGGCAGTTTTACTCACAAATTTTTATTTTTTTTATTGGCCAAAAGTAAATTACAAAGTCATCCTTAATAATTGATTGGAAAGTGTGTAATGGTAAGGGCATAATTGGAAACCACATTTTGGACACCAAAGGTCAGGTGTTCCCTTATATAAGAGTTATAGATTAAGAGGAACACAAATGGGGGCAAATAGAATTTTGGAGAGGGGAAGCAATTAAACCGGGAGCAATTGAGGGCAAAAATGGAAAAACACATATAACAAATTAACACTACCTTCCCGAAATTTTATGAACATGTAAGAATTTACCCACAAGAATTAAACAAGAATAAAGAAATAGTTAAAATTGAAGAAGAAGAATACTTTATCAAATTTTAATTAGAAAAGTAATATAAAAAAATTTAAAACTGAAGAATATAAACTAAAAATAATGTAAGGAATGAAAAATAGTGACAGTTGCCTCCCTCTTCAAAATTGAGTGACCGTTGCCTCACTCTTCTTTCTCTGCTCCAGCCACCATCGAAATCCGGCAAGCGAAATCATTTTTCATCTCTTTAAACTCAAAGCGCCTTTCTCTTTCAAATCTGTAATCTTCACCTTCTTCTTCAGTTCTTCTCCTCTACCAGTAAGTCTCTCTCATTCTCTTTCTCTCTCTGTCTTCTATCTCTGATTTGCTTATTCATCTTCTGGAAATGGGAATCTTGCTTGAATTATGCATTTCGTGGTTTTCTTTTTTTCAATTGTTTTGGGTAATAACTTGAAGTTTAAATCTGGCCTCTTGTTATAGGGATTTCCTGCTTTGCAAATGAAGATAGTGTATTGGGTCTCATCTGTTTATGTTAAAGGGATTCTGGGTAGCTGGAAGATGTAGTTGTTTGTGTAAGTGCTTTGATTTTGGCTCTCAATCAATACCCTAAATGGGTTTTTTTTAGAAATTAAGCAAAAACTAAACATACCCAATGAACAAAACCCGATTTCTTGCAGATTTGAATCCCCAAATGCTCTTTTGGCGCCAAAGATCGACTCTTTTTTCAACTAGTGATAAAATTACCAGAAAAGCAAGAACACAAAAAAATTGCAATATATGACATAACCAAATCTTTTGGCACCAAAAATTAACCCCAAAAAACGAACAAAACCCCATCAACGAAATCGTTCCCCACTTTAGCCGGCTTTTGAACTACAACTGTTTTTCTCACCTTTGCTCCTTGCCTACGCATTCTCCTCTCTCTCCTCTTTCCTGTTTCTCTCTCTCTCTCTCCAATCTCTTGAATTTTGATTTTCTCCATTTTTGGGGAAAACCCAGTTGAATTAGTTGAAAAAAGAGTCAACTTTGGTGCCAAAAGAGCATTTGGGGATTCAAAATCAGCAAGAAATCGCATTTCGTTTATTGGGTATGTTTAGTTTTTGCTAATTGGGAATTCAGAAAAGGCAAATGCAAATGCCTTGGGGGATTTCTAATTTGTATGCAAACACCACTCCAAGGATTTTGAGTATTTAGTGTCATTGGCTGGATTTAAGTGAAGGTTAGTTAAACCTCCTATATATTTGAGAACAAATATACACAAGCAAACAAGAACCAATCTAAGGAAGAACTGTGACAGATGCACCACCAGTTCAAGCCATGAAAATGGAACTCTAGACTTCAGGTTACACCCAAGTTGCCTAGTTGCTTGTAACACTTTAGTGATCTTGTGCAGCTTGCTCATTGGACCTGCACCTGTATTTTACCATTAACAAATGTTTACAAATAAAACATGGTTATTTCTCTTCATTAGGATGGCCTGCGGCTGCTAAGATTAAGTCTTCAAGTTGACAGCAAGGCCATGGCACAAGGAGCAAGGCCTCAAGGCCAATGGTGCATTATTCCTTTTTTAAACCTTCTGCACCAAGGTTTGCCTCCCCAAAGTTGGATAAAAACTGAGCACAGAACTCAAATAAATTAGAACAACCACAAGGAATAACTTAAAAGAACTATGAGGTTTTTTTTAAGTTAAATTAAATGGTGGTGATGTTGAAATGACCCTTGATTCTCTTTGATGTTCTTCTAGATTAGTGGAACAAGTCCCCCTTTCAATTACTCTTAGGTGGCTTAGCAAAACACAACTTCAATAACTCCCAATAGCTAGCTCAAATCAAGTCATGTATGAGCTTAAGCAATCCAGTTGAGCATGAAACCTTTAGGTCCCTTGAGCTGATATATGTAGATGCAATTCATGCATCGGAAGTTCCATGGAGGGGAAAAGAGGGGAAATGTTCCTCCCTCATTTAATAGAGTAAAGGGATATTTTGCCTAACTGATATTTACCCTCATGTCACAAAATGGGATGGCAGGTCTCGGTGTAGTTTGTTATTTAAGTTTGATTTTCAACACTCTCTGCCTCACTCTTCTTTCTTCTTTCTCTCTGCCCCAGATCAGAGTATCAGAAATGGATGAAAACCAAATGATGGCAGTTGAACAACTGATGGCACAGGTTGAGGAAGTTCTTGGGTTGGGAGAGGGGGGTTTATCCCTGTTCGAGCATTTCGAACCAATTGTGAATAGGGTAAACCCAGTACCCATCCAAGAAAATGCCATGGTACTTCGTGTGGAAGCTGTTTCAGCAATGAAGGTGCACTTTATTGCCACTGATCTGATCACAGAGAAATTTGAAACTAATGTTCGGATTTCTGAACTTGAGGAAAAGGTATTTCTTTGTTGTGTTATATGCCATCGTATAAAGGTTTATAGGCAGGTTTGGAGGGTGGAGTTTTCAGCAAAGGTGGGGAAGTTGCAGGGTGTTTGTAAGGGGTTAAAGGGAGGCAACTGGAGCTTCCAGGTGAGCTCTGAGTTTTTGTGGAGCTATTGGGGTAGGTTTGTGTAATATTTTTAGAAACTTTAACCTAAAACATTTCTAAGGTTTAGTGGATGCATTGATGTTAAGTTCAGAAACTGAACTGAAGTAGTACTAGTCTAATGACTCCTTCATCCTTCTCACTGAGTTGGTTGTTGCTTTACAAAATAACATTATGTCAGCCGCAAAAATAAAGTGTACAGCTTTAGAGTTTTGCACATTGGATGGTACCTAAAATTCTGGTAAACTACCAGTTATAATGAGTATCCTTGATAGGTATTCCATTGCTAGCACAAACAAAAGTGGAGACAAAGGATCCCCATGCCGCATTCCTTGTTTTCCCTTGTGGATTGTAGGAAGATAATTTGGGTTATTTTGTTTTGATAATTTGGTGATTAAATGATATTGTTCTTATGTGCAGAGAGAGGTGATTGGGTTTCAGGGGTCACTGACTGAGTTCAAGGACTATTTGGTATCATCTTTCAAATCTCAACACGTAAGATTGTTGAGGAACCCTGAAGGAAAATCCCACCACTAGCTTGCCTTTCTTTCTTAACTCATCACTAACCCATGTATACTTGTTAGAAACATTAGCATCTGTTTGCGGCCTTTGAATAAGCTGTTGAATGTCAATATCACCCACCGAGCTCAATTTGATCCTCTGTAAAAGAGCACTGAAAAATGGAAGAAATAACCATACTTCTCAACTTAGCTTCATTCTGCATCCTTGACAATGCATCTGCCACTGTTTGTCACTTCCTTTTCTATAAGAGATCTCATAATCAAAACACTAGAGCTTTCACCATAGCCTGCTTCAAGTTCTCAAACTCTATCTGAGCTTTTTCATTTCAACCAAAAGCATTTTTCTTCAATAGAGCTGTTAATGGCTGGCTGATCATAGCATACCCTCTAATAAACCTCCTATGATAGCCAGTGAGGCCCAAGAAGCCTCTCAACTTCTTGATGTCTTGTGGTACAGGACATTGCTAGATTGCAGAGACCTTAAAAGGGTCTATAGCTACTCCATCTTCAGATATGACATGGCCAAGGTACTCCACTTGTGAGGCAACAAAAAAAACACTTACTGAGTTTTGTAAAAAGTTGATGTTGTCTCATTGTTTCTAGCACCATTTTAACATGTTGCACATGCTCACTTCTATTTTGTCGAGGTAGATTTTAAAACAATATTTCTTTTGATTTATCTCTAGATACTGCGTCAGCACGGTTAGAGTCTCAGACATCGGTTTTGATGCCCTTAATATCATTTACCGTCTCACGAGTTGCTACAACTGAGGAGATGATGGCAGATCTTCGTGTAGCGATCTACCATCCATACCATCCCGTGGAGGACTCATTGACCAGAGGTATTATTGTTGGAATATCTGATTTGTATATACTTGTATCTATTTCTTAGTCTGTTAGAGGTAATAGTTAGTTAGAGATAATAGTTAGTTAGAGATTCTGTTATATTCTGTTGCTTAGTTTAGTTTGTTAGCCAACCTTCTCTCTGTATAAGAGGTGGCAGCTCAGCTTGTATGAGACAATTCATCATACAGTAATTAACTAGAATCACAATTGATTCTGATCAATCTCTCTCCATTTCCTCTTCTTCTCTCTCTTTCTCTCTCTTCTTTTCTGAATCTGGATGCTATAATTCTTGCAAGTTTACAATTATACTATGTTTATCTATAGATATCTGTAGGAAGACTTGGAACTACTTGTGGACAGGGAAAATTGATTTTACAAAATGTGATAGATATTGCATCATACTTGATCAAAAGAGTGATAGATATATACGTTTATTAATTTGTATAGTCTAATTTTCTGAAGTATTTAATATTTATATATATGCAGATGCTTATGCTATGGATGGAAGAATCCAAAGGAAAATCTGCCGCTACATCGGGGGGAAAATGCATAGTGTGGGGCACCATTTTTCTCATCTCCTCAAATTTCAAGGGGAGAGAGGTGGGAGTGGGGAGGAAGAGTTGATGCCAATTCTAATCAAACTTAACCGTGCTGAAACTTTGGGTGATCCACATGAAGAACAAGTGTGCCTCTTGGAATTGCCTAAAATAAATTCATGGAGGGATGTGAAGTTAGCTGTAATGCAGTGGTTAGAAGACATCGGGCGCATTGAATGTATCTCTAGAACATGGATAGCCATCCCCAATGATTATGGTGCGGGTTTTTTTAAATTCCACAAGCTATGGAAATTTAGAGTTTATCTTAATCAATGGCAACTAAGACTACTTCTTAGTGCCATTGATTATATCAGAATAATTGAGCGCACATCAGTTAGATGAATAGTCTCATGGTCCTTCCCCGGATGAAGAGGTTTCAATTTGGCAGGTTGCTCAGCAAAGAAATTGTAACTATTTCTGTTTGGCTTGGGATGATCAGGATCCCTCTTTCTTTATCTCCGGTTTCTTCCTTCTTCTCCTCCTGAGTTGCATGCCTGATGTTACGTTGTCAGTTTTTCCGGTTGGATAGCAGAACTTTGCGGCCCTTGATTAATATTGGGAGGAGCTGGTGGAGCACACCTTTCAGCTTCTCCTTGCCGATGTTCATAGTAACAAATACTTTCATGCCATCTATCACTCCAATGACAGGCGCACTGCAGATGATGCTGCTCCAGTAGCTGTCACACAATCAGATGGCAATTATCAATAGGTGTAGTAGAGAGAGAATAGATCATAAACTTGTAAAGGACAAATTAGTGACTCCATGTAATTAGAAATCAGATGCAATTTTTCTGTGATTAGTCAAGTAATACTGATTTTAGAGGACATCTCATTATCCCAAAATGGCATTGCAGTTCTATCCCACTAAAGAAGGGGAAGAGAATTGCAAACAGGTGCAATGTCATTCCTAGAGCAGCAGATTGTAGGGATGTTTTTTTTGAATAAATAATGAAGAGAAGACAAAACAAGACCTCCAGATACAAACTCTAATGTTATCCATGGCTGCTGCTGGAGAGTTGCTACTTGAACAGGTGCCTGTGACATTTTAGCCAACCCCTCAGCTGCAACAGGTGTGGTGGTTGGACTGCAAAATACCTGTGAAAAAATGTCGATGAAGCATAATTTGAAAACTACTGATCTAAAACAAAATTAAGATTTACATTGAAGATGTGCCTACACATACCGTAGGGGAAAAGGTCCAGCCCTGTGCTTTAAAGTAGTAGAATTGCTCAGTAGTGTTGGAGCAAGGAATAATATTTGCGCAGTACAAAAGAAGCATTTGTAGCTGTAGAGGAGTTGAATGTGGCTATAACATCTTTCCAATTTCATCTCTTTTCTCTTAGGATCTGCAGAGACTCCCCATTCGATGCAAAAATTAACAAATTATCCACACAGTTTTGGTAAAATATGAAACAACCACCTACAAGAAGAAGCAAACATAGAATTAAAGCTACATCACATAGTTTCATAATGTGCAATGTCATAACACTAAACAAATGAGGACTTTGAGTAAGAACCAATCTCAAACTAGAATGGATATCTTGATACTCCGCAAAATAACAATTACTCATCATGTTTGTAGACTAATGCATCCTCACTAAAATCTAGCAAAAGCTGGTCTGTCATGCTTCAAATTTCTTGGAAAGAAACACCTATCACTTTTAACTCGGAAGAAAAGAGACTATGGATTTCCTAAAATTGTCGTGCCTTCGTTAAATTTTTCTGTTATCATTTCAGGTTCTCTTTTATGATACAAATGACATGGGTTGCAAACAAGAAAAGATGCCCCAATTATGAATCGTCAAGAAGATGTCTAAATTCTTGAGAATTATTGTAGTAGTTATTAAGTTAGAAGTGTGTCCAAGCAACGCAATTAGACTAGAAAGAAACTACCAATATATTAGCTTATAGATAAGACTGACCTTCTTGATACCACCACGTGAAGTTACCTCAAGAATGAGCTTGTGCAGATCAAGGTCTCTGCCTCCAATGATAGGAATCCTATAATTCAATAATGAGGACGTCATTAAGCAGAAGTTAGAGAGCTTGATTTCAATCATATAGCATCCAAGAAACAGGAAAATGGCCATACAAGCAAGCTCCTCAAGTTGCAATGGTTTCCCTATATATACAATGAAACTGGATATTACATACTTAGAACTCACTGTATCATGGACGAATGAGGGCTGAAGCATTCAATTCTTAGTATCTCAAGTATCATTCTTGTGCACATTACTGCCATCCTTTTCATCATTTGATATACTGACCGCCAGAAAACGAAAAAGATATTCAATATACTAGGAAAGTGGATCCACCCCTTTAAGAGAGTGGTGATTTCCATACATAACTGTCATTTATAAATAGGCAAATAGAAAACAAGTAGTCACATATGATCGCTAGCCATACATATTCCAGAATACAGTGAAAGAGCAAAATTAAGTATCAACTACCAACGAACGAGGGTAGAGATTCCAAGTTGTAACTAATTTGCAAAACTGTTATCCTATTATTTATCATGTTGAGCGGAAAATCAACATATATACTAGAATATCTTATCCACAAAATCCACTGCAAATGGAGGATCCAACACCAACAAGATTATGTGTATATTCCTAAGAAAAAGAGGACACAGAAACATGCTGCTACTTTAAATGGAAGGGAGGACAGAAGGGCAGTTATACATGAACTTGGTGCCCATTCGAGTATGAAGCTTCTCCAGAGTAGTCATTAAGAGTTGACGATTGGCTACGACATGCTTCCTTGTTCTACTACCATCCATCCTCCTTTCCACTACCTAGCTGCGCCACAAAGACAAACCCCCAAACACAAACACAAACACAAACAGTAACAGTCTTTGTTTAGCTACTACTATTCCATTACCAATATATTATAAATAAAGCAATAAACACCACTGGGAAGGGAAACACCTCAACAGATGAACCAGTTCTGTATAACAAAGTGAAACTATGAATGTTTGAAGAGAAGAACAAGTCCTAACTAGGAGGTAGGAACCCACCCCATTGGCAACATAGGACTATATTACTATATTAGAGCTCAGAGCTGTCACCACTCACCTCAACCATTGAATTGAATTCCTTAGCTTGTTTGATTGCTACATTAGAACAAGTGTTACTTCTCATTACAGAAGAGGTGCTTTGAAGAGAAACTAGTACTCTTTAGTATAAAACTTATACTACTACTTAGTAGCACTTGTGACTTGTGAGGAAAAGTAATACTTATCTGGAGTATAATAAATTGATTTTTCTACATTTGAAGAGTGATATTTTTTTTCTATTTCTACGTTATGAAAGTAAAAACCAAACCGAAAAAGTACAAGTATTAGTTTGAATGCTAAATGAATCAAGTAATTATAAATGTATCAACTATAATGAGCATTTAATTCTCAACATTATTAGTTTCAATGCAAAAACTATTAGTTGCAATGACAAAAAGTATCAGTTTATATAACAAAAGTATTAGTTAGAATAAATGAATGATCATACCCTTTTTTATATGTATCAATATTGGTTCATGTGAAAAATATTAGTTTTATTATAGCGTAAGTATTTTCATGCATTACTCTAAACCGCATACGTATTACAATGAATGAACTAAAGAGAGTATTAGTTTTTTTTTTTTTGTTTTTTCAAGGAAAGAAGCATTACTCTAAACCGCATACGTACTACAGTAACATTGATATATGGAGGACACACTATTTTGTGGTAGATTCAATTCGTAATCTTGCAGAATCTATATTCTACAATGAAGACTGAAGGCATTCACTCTTTATCTCAGTTCACTCTCTTTGGTTAGAAGTGTGAAAATGGACAGATACACAAAGGAAACCATGATGTTGATCTTTAGACCACACACGGAGTACAACACTTTAGAAAAGTGATTCTTACAGAACATCCAAAAATCAAAAGGAAACTCAAAATTAAGTACAATCTTTTAGAAGAAAAGTAGAATACAATGTTTTATATACATTAATTTAAGATCATTCATAAGTAAATACATATTCAAAAAGTAAATACATATTCAATTCAGTAAAATCTTCCAAGAGTATCCAAAATCTAGCCATCTCGTACAGTTTGGAACACATCAGAGTTCACTCTTCCTATATGTTACTCCCTCCGTTATTTAAAAATCTTGATGGATTGACTGTGCACGTGGATTAAGAAAAATTGGGGTGTGCTTTGACTTCCAAATATGCCCCTCTACAAAGAGAGAGTCACATGGGAGGGATAGGTGGGTAAGAATAAAGGAGGGGTAGATAGGTAAATTTATACTTTAAACTTTTCCATTTTAGGCCATGTAAAGATTTTAGGGAAACGCCCAAAATAGCCGATGTAAAGATTTTTAAAGAACGGAGGGAGTAATAATTAATCCAGATCCTCTGTCTAGATCATGTAACAGAGGATCTTTACTGGTCATGATGACTTGGGATGTCCGAGACCGGACTTGGCCAAACTGGAACATCAAGGAAAAACATGTTGTCCCATCTTGTTGAATGCGAGCCACCAAATAAACTCTGACCAACAACATGGGTTGTCCCTGTCCCCAAGTTCCAAGCAACAAAGTTGCCAGGGCACCTACCTATAATAACAGATGACAGAAAGCACACATACACGATGTCTGGATTGTTAGGATGAATAGCTACCAATCTCCCTCTGCGCAAGCATTGCCTAGCCAAGCTAGTGCACTGCGCAAGATCTGAAAGAGTAACTTGTCGCTCAAGATTCCAGTATCGTTGCTGTCCTTGTACTCTTTCGTTCTCATCTTTCAGCCTCCACATGGACAACCTGGGAACGTCATTATCCAGCAGACACATCCACAAGGAGCCACAGGAGAACGAAAACCCTTCATAGAGATATCGTGATTGGCTGAGGTCTGGAAGATCTATTTCTCCACATACCTCACTATTATGGGGATCAAAGACAACCATATGCCGTCCTACTTGCAAATAGAACCTTCCATTGTAGGAGACAGCTCGTGTAGAAGTGTATTTCGGTAAACCCACAAACATCTGCTGACGCACAACCTTCACTTTGGCCCATTTCCAGGTTTCGGAAGAAAAGATGTCCACATCAAACACAGAATCGACACAAAGAGAATCTCCAAACGCACGTAAGATCCAAAACCTGCACATCCACACCACCAATAAAATAAAACTTTATAAAAAGTAAAAAATAAAATAGAAAGAACACAGATGCACAAAAAGTTGTAAAATACGAAAGATCAGAGAGATGTAAAAAATCATTGCCAACTGCACGGCTATAAACTGGCTAATATAGATGGCAAACAGGCCCCTCAATTAGGGTTCAGCTGGTTAGGACTATGCTGGAGAGGAACAACCATATGTCGCAGTATCGGGTGTATTTGAGTTCCTGGTTGGGGAACATTCAACCCTACCCAGAAACCTAAAGTTTGGGTTATGGCCAGTTTAATTCAACTTATAGTCGATGAAAAGAAAATGTCAGAGAAAAAGTAAGAACTAAGTTATTGACAACAACAAAATGAAAAGTGCCTAACTAAAGAAAGCATCGGAAGCAGTGTGGACGACATTTTTGAGATTAGAGCAGGACAGCAGTAAACTATTAATCATATCTTAAGAAGACAAATCACAGAAATTAGAAACAGCAGCGATTGAAAAAAAAAAAAAAAAAANAAAAAAAAAAAAAGAGGCAAATGTTACTGGATGATGTATAGAGAGAAAGAAGTCATATTCCATAGGAAAATTTGTCAAAATCAGACCTTTGTACAATCAACTTTCGCAAAAGGTGTTGTCAAAAAAAAAAAAAAAACTTTCGCAAAAGGTTTCCTTTCAAATTTTCCTTATTTTTTGGTTGTGAAAAACCACCTTTGCAAATAACTATTTTTCTGGCAATAATCAAATTTTGCGAGATTTCGATGAACATACTTGAAGCTTCTTAAGTTTGTCAAAAACCACCTTATATATGCCCTCAACATGCAAATCACGTGGCTTCATACGTTTCAAACTTAAAAGTAACTCTTTTCACGAAAAAGAGTGGTATACAACAACAGTCATCTAACAAATTTTGGGAACTTCAACGTCCCTTTTTCATCTATTTGACCAAATAAGGTTTTGGACAAGAAAAACATAACACTCTAAATAGGTGGTAAGGCAAATTATTCTGTTGTATATCAATTTAAACAATTAAAATTAACTTAAAGCCAAAAAGATCTAACCTGCTATGAGGATTCATAACAACGCCTCCTAGATTGTCAACATGATAGTACGGATCACAAATAAAGCCAACAGGAGTAACACCTTTACGTTTATAGTAAGGAAGCGGGGCAGGTGGAATTGCAGCCCAATGCTTGGTGAAAGGGTTGCAGACATAATACATAGCTTCATCAGAACCGCGACTGGAGCACAAAAGCAAGTCATTGCAGGATGAAAGAATGCAACCCTTAGTTTCTTGTTCTCCTTGAAAACAAGGTAGAAAATTAAGAGAAACATGATGACCAGGAAGTTGGGGTAAGATGACAAACTGTTTCTTGTAAGCATGAAATGAAAGTCCTTCCTGGTAGTTTCCTTTAACTTGGTGGCCAATGAGGAGACGGGCAAAACAAGGTTTTGAAATAATAGAGTGCCAGAGCTTGCAAACGGATTTGCACTGAATGGCAAATTTACAAGGAAGCCGGCAGAAGATTTCCAGCAATAAGTCATCAGTGAGATGTTTGTTAATATTGATACCAACCAAATTTTCGACCCTGCCATCAGCACAACACATCAACATGAGAACTTAACAGTCCTGGAACTCTTTAGGAGAAGGTAAAAACGAAAAAATAAATTTTTAAAAACCATATTCTAAGACCAGATAAACTTTCTTTTTTCTTCAATTTTCAGGGCTAAGCAACCAAAAAATTGATAAATCAAACGAATAGTCTAATTTCCCATGGAAACTATTGTATGCATTTCTCTAACATCCAACTTCCAATTCTGATCAGTATATTAGGTATACAAATTCTTGAATAGCACATGAAAAAGCATAACAACAACATCAGGAACTTAATATGATTTGCCCCATCCACTTGACTTATATACACAAATGACACATATAATCCACAAATATCCAATAAAAGATGAGTTACATGCATAACTAAAGTAGTTGCAAGCTCAATCTACTCTAGCTAGCATTCGATTGTCATTGTCACACTATTATTGCATAGTTTGTTCAACTCACAAGTCACAGTTAGGTTTGCTTGAATTACATCCTTTCTTTTAGAAATCATCTCTATTCAAAGGCCTCATTAATATTCCATTTGAAAGGAAAAACAGTACTCACAAAAAAAAAAACCACCCGTTTAAGCCATATTATTATCTAACTCATTAAGAGGTCGTTTGACCTAGATTTTAGGATTTTAGGCAATGATGCAGGTGGAGTCACCAGTCCCATTCATTCATGTGAGTGGTAATGAGCTTCCAAGGTCAAGGACAACACCATACTCCATTAGGTTAATTCTAAGTGACAATTCACATCTTCTTCATATTGGGATTAATTGGTGGGTGATGTTCTGCTTGAATTAAGCATGGTTACTGACTTGTGCTACCTTGAGATCAACCTATGAGAGAGTGAGACCTGGTCTTATCAACTCAATTCAGCAAGGAAACAAGCTAACACGACCATGGTCCATTTGATACACAACATGGCAGATTTATGACTTGAGACCTTGTCCTTCATATCTGGCATAATATAGGCTATGTTTCAGCCCTAATTATGAGTTATTTGACTTTGAGAACAATTGTAATAATTTCAGAGATTATATTAACACAATATGCAGGTCAAAGAATCCAGTTTTCCTTGGTGTAACGAAATCAGCCACAACCTGGTTAAGACAAGCAAACAAGCAGGTCACCAAGTCCATGCTTAGGACCTCATCTGAGACATCACATTAGCAGCAGCTGTAGCAATGCATGATCAGCCAACACCAACAGGCCCCACATCTCTCTCTCTCACCCTTTATTGGTCCAAACACAAAAGAGCAGCTGCAACCCCAAAAAGCACACCAGCAGCTGTAGATCAGGTCCAACAGGCCAAAGCTATTGCCTTAGCTCTCTAGTGGTTGTCCAGCTCTCTCTCCCTACTGGTTCCTAGAGTTTTTTGAGTATCTCCAATCTCATTGGCTTGTGAAAAGGCAGCAGCAGGTCCCAGGGAACAGCAGCGGCTCATTGAAGCTTTATTTTGTGTTTCCTTAGCAAGGAGGACATCCTTGATTTTGTAATATACTTGTATTGTTTTTCTGTCTTTCCATTCAGTTTTATAAAGCTTTTTAGTTAGTTTAAGTTAGCTGGTTTAAGGCTATAATTAGCTAATTAAATCTTACCTTTGTACCATAAATAGGTCAGCAAGATCATTGTAAAAAGGCAGTTGAAGTATTATGAAAAAGAACACTCTTTTGAGAAATTTATCTCAAAGAAATGCTCTAGAATTTCGTATCAAAGGTATAGGCTGCCTTTGTGGTGTCTAAGAGGTCTAATCCTCCTTGTGTGGTGGTGCTTTTGCTGTATCCATTAAAGTGATTAGATTGCCTAGTGCTCTCTTAGATTTTAGGTGGTGATTTATGTCATTATGTATCCTAAAGTCTTTGGGTTCCATTTCCATAGTTGATTTGTGGTGTTTCTGTATCATCTCAACTTTGGATCAAATCTGGTTCTTGTTTCTTTGTGTGTGTATTTGTTTCTCATATTCTTAGAAAACTTGCTTGGTTTTCTTAAGGTTCCAGCAAGACCATTGTAAAAAGGCAGTTGAAGTATTATGAAAAAGAACACTCTTTTGAGAAGTTTATCTCAAAGAGTGCTCTAGAATTCTGTATCAAAGGTATATGCTGCCTTTGTGGTGTCTAGAGGCATAATCCTCCTTGTGTGGTGGTGCTTTTGCTGTATCCATTAAGTGATTAGATTGCCTAGTGCTCTCTTAGATTTTAGGTGGTGATTTATGTATCCTAAAGTCTTTGAGTTCTATTTCCATAGTTGATTTGTGGTGTTTCTGTATCATCTCAACTTTGGATCATATGCGGTTCTTATTTCTTTTTGTGGGTATTTGTTTCTCATATTCTTAGAAAACTTGCTTGGTTTTCTTAAGGTTCTAGCCACACCAAATCAGTTCTAACTTCTAAGGTGTTCTTGGCTCACACACAATTTCTAATCCCCTAAGGCAATTCATTTGTCTTTTCTAACTCTAAGGTTTGAAGGTTCGATTAGTTGAGCCTTTAACTAATGTTCTGCACTCAAATCATCCTCAAACTGAGGGAAAACAGTGTGAGTAAGAGCCACATCAAAGGGGAGGATAACGGGTAGGTAATCCTGCATCACTTCTCCTTTACGAACCTTTCTCCTTCCTCCCTCTCCTCACACCTCCTTCATGNCATTTTGGTTTCTTAGAAACTCGTGAGGAGAAAGTGAAGAAGGGAAGTAGGGAGGAAAGACTAATGAAAGGGAAATTTAAATTCCGAGAATAGGCCAAATGGCCTCTAACTAAGATACTCAATGACCCCAAAGTCTTTCCACAGATTTCAATAGTGGGAAATATTATAAGAATATCCATATGAGAACCATTTCCAGTGACACACAGCATATTGATTTCTGAACATGCTGACACCACAGTAATGCAGTGTCAAATCCTTGAGCCTATCGGCCAATATATAGAAGCAAACTACTTATATTAGTTATATGGACGGTAAATTGCAGATCAAATGGAAAATATTACTGATATATAGTTGAAATGGCCAATGAGGCCAATATTGCCAATAAAAGGGCTCAAGGTATTCAGTCTGCTGTAGTCACAACCTATTATATGACATTTGTAGCAGTACTTATCAACACTATCGAAACCATATGGCACTCATGAAATACTACTACAAATCTTCTTCCCATATCCATTAATTAAATAATATACTCTAAACTCCAAGATTTGCTACTAATGCTAGCCTTAAGTGGCATCATAATTAAAAATTTCCCTTACCACCTTGGAAGAGATGAAAAGACCCTCTTAATAATGTGTTAAGGATTAGCATGAAGCAAACACCAAAGATAAATTCATGTGTGAAAAGCCCTTGATGCAGCCTCCACACCCTAGAGGTTGAGGTTTACCTTCGGCAGATCCATGTAGACTGGCTTGAACCCAGCCCTCCTATAAAACATCCAATTGGGCATTCCCTATCTCAGGTAGCTGGATTGTGCGATCCAGGACTGACTCAACACTAAAAAGCCGATCAATGGGGCCGCATAGATCAGGGGAGAGAACTACCCTCTAAACCATCAATAAAGCTTAGCTGAACCGCATCAATTCCATCACATACTGAGCATTGAATTTGATTGAAACAAACTAGTATCTCAAATTCTATAATATCAAAAGAACTCTGATAAGTCCAGAAAGTTACATCTTTTATTTCCCTTAAAATAGTCTTTTTGGTTATTTGTTTGACGTTCTTAAGCTTATTTAGTTATATTTCATCTTTTAAGACCCAAATCATTTGATACTGAATTTAATTGTTAAAAGGGCACCCAATTAAGCCCAAGCATAAAACATGAAGTCAGTCAAACTTTTATGCACGTGATATAGAAAATCATTCCCACACCTCAAAGCTTACGCGTAAACTGACTACAAGCTTCACCCACAAATGGAAGGCGAAGGCAAGATAGTGAATTCTGTCTAGCTCATGGGGCCAGATTTCCAGCCCCAATTATGTCGGGAAAAAGGATATTAAAATTCAGAAATTCTCATCTCAAGTATCTCCAATTCGCAATATGGCAAAAAAGAATAATTTCAGCTGAGATATATGGTCTTGGAGAGCAAGAAGTTTAAGGATTTGGACACGATCTCTTAAAACTCAGCTTCCCATAATTTTGCAGTATAGCTACATAGTTGTAGTGCGTATTTTTGGGTAAATTTGCTGTCAAGTGTTCGAATACTCATTTAGAAATTTAATTTTTGATTATTTGAGACATTTCGTTTGGTTTCGAATAAATTCCCAAGTTAATTTTAGTAATCATACTTCGCTTGTGCTAATTGATTTATAATTTATGTTTTTATAATCGTGAAGATGTTCCTCTATGTTTGAATATAAATGTATTATGTATGGCTATCGTTCATCTTTAGTCCGTAGTTGCTTTTAAATCAATGAATTAGTAGCAAAAGGGTAGCAGAACATCCACTGCCAATTTAAATCAACTTGGTATTTATATTAATAAAGATTTTAGCTTTAAAGGGTAACAGAACATCAATTAACATAATTTTTCGGATCTGTCACCGGACCAAACACAGCTAAAATTTTGTTCTTTAGACCATCTATTCCTAACCCACCCCCTAGATGAAGGAAATTCTACACCTTGAAAAAAAAGTTACAATATGTTCGAATTCAATCAGTTTCTAACTTTTTTTTTTTTATATTCCCATCAATTTTAGGAAATTAGCAGATGTGATACATAAATTAACAACACAACAGAAAACTAAACCTGCGACTGCGAGGCTAATCAACACAATTAAAGAGAAATTAGGCTAATCCAAGTGAAACCCATAAAAGAAAGCACTTTGTGAAGAATCATCCTATCCCATCATTACATGCCTGAAATATGAAGAATCAAACAAAAAGAAAACACAAAAACACACACACACACATAAACTGAAAATTCTAATTCAGTGATGCCAACCTTGGGAAAGACATGGTACATGGTTGGAGACTAAAGCGAGAGGGCATGGAATTGACTCTCGAACACAGATCTCCGCTGCAAAATTCAATTTGTTCCATTGCCTTGCAAAATTCAATTTGTTCCATTGCCTGGACTGGTTTCTAACAGTGAAATCAATTACAGAGGGACGAAAGAGACTGTTAAAGTTAAACTCGGATCTCCCCTGTTTTCGATTTTTTTGGTTTGAATTTATGGGCTTTTGATTTCAAAGTATATAAAAAGTGGTGAGAAATCTATCAAAGTATATAAAAAGGAAGAAAGGAGAGATTTGTACGTACAAGGTTTAGAAACTTTCCCTCTTAAAAGGATTTGATGATGAGGAAGAATTAGAATTAGAATTAGAATTAGAATTAGAATTAGAGAGAGCTGCTGTGACCTGTGACTTGTGAGTCGACTCAGAGTGCAGGGAGGCACCCAAACATGAATGGCCCATCACACAAGTGTAATTAGACTACTCCAAATACAAAAATATCATATGGAGTACTACTCTTGCGCAATTGTGTAACGCTACACGACTTAATTCATGGCTATTTTTTCCAATTTAAGGATACTTTTAGTAACTTAAGGGTAAAGGTTGAAAGTAGCGAAGTTGTAAAAAGTCGCCCCTAAACCACTAAAAGTAGCCCATAAATTATAAAAAGTCACTGTTAGATTTGGTCATCTAATAATTAAACGGTTGTACCCAAGAATTTGCACATCAGATTATTAGACCCAAAGGAGAGAGAAAGAGGATAACAAGTCGGATTTGGATTCAATGTATTGGGGTTTAAATTATTTAGATTCTATTTCTGAATTATTATTTTTTCCCCAATGGGAAAATAAAAGTAAAAGGGAATAAGAAGAAAAAAAAGGAAAGCGGAAATCTTGGAATAATTGAAACAAATAAATATAAAATATGTTCATTCGATAAGATCATTTTGGTTCAACAAATAAATAAAGCTCGTTCATAAGAAATAAAATAAAATCTCTGAGGCCTTTAACTAAAAAAGTGGCAAACGTTATGTTGTGCTCACCCTTGCAAACCTCCATGTGGTACACCTGTCTTTTGAATTCCATTGAAAAGGTAACCCTCTATTAAAATTTTTGATATTTTTTTAGCCAAAATTCCAATTTTGCCCCACCTTATATTTGAAAGTTACAAACAACTGCTAGTTTTGGGAATTTGAATTTTTTTTATTTTTTTTTGTAAGCAAAATATTTATAGTGCCCCTAAACTTTATAGTATTAGTTTATTGGATACCTTATACTTTCCAACTATTTACATGGTACCCATAAATGATGAAAAATGGATGAAAAAAGTGTCAATTATTGGTAAGGGTTGGATAAAGCTATAAAAGCACCTTACCTAAATCAAAAATGGTCAAGAACCTCTTATCCTCTAATCTCCCGTTGCTCATCAAGTCTCTTCAAATTTTAATGGAGGGTTACCTTTTTGATGGAATTCAAAGTATGGGGTACCACATAGTTCGAAAAGTTTTGAACATGCTATGAATTTCGCTTAAGTTCAGGAGTACTACATGATTTTTTTTTTTTTTTTAAATTGTTACAAAAGTCGTATTTTATAATAAAAACACAAGCTAAATTACGTAGAACAAAAATTGAACACGTACCTAATTATTTAGTTAAAAAACGAATAAATTAGACTCTGCATTTCTTTTTTTTTTTTGGGTCCATGAGAGATGCAAATGCTATTACAATATAATGTAATTACATACGATATTGAACCTGAGACATATATTGTTTATTTTCGTTAATTTTTACTAATCTATCTATCTATTAATATATATTAAAACACAATCCCCCAAACCTAACTTCCCACCCTATATGGCAAATTTTTAGAGGTTCGTAACTCCTAACCTAACTCCTAACCTACTTTA
>BSSO01002729.1:0-18389 GCA_030267885.1 Mesembryanthemum crystallinum
GAGTCTCAAATTAAACTATCGACAATCAGTGTAAAGGCAAGAATCGAAGGCGGCGACAGTGGTGATGTTGCGACAGTGGTGGTGCGGTATAGAAAAGAAGAAGGAAGAACTCGTAATTCGTTGATCCATAAAACTAATTATCCGGTGATTATTTTCCTGTACAACAATAGACGATTACATCGACAACCTGTTGGCGGAAGATGAACAGATTATGGTGATTTTCGAATCGATTCAATTCGTAATGTATTTATTTTATTTTTGCGTTTATTGGTAACAAAATGATGTTGAAAACGATACTGAATAGTTGTCATTTTTAAATATTCGTAACAAATTTGGTAGTTTAGTAACATTGTGTGCTGAGTAGTTTTTTTTTTTTTAATATTAGTAACAAATTTGATAGTTTAGTAGCATTGTGTATCGAGTAGTTATTTTTAATATTAGTAACAAATTTATAAGTCTAATATAATGAGATAAAAAGTCGGCTAAATTTCCACAAACAACGAAATAAATGACAAACTTGGCGAAAACTCACGGAATGCTGCTAAAACGCGAATATAATCAGATAGAAAGTCGACAAAGCATAAAATCGATTTGAGAGAAAATCGCCGGAGTATTTTGACGGAGATAAGACAAATAGTCACGATTGAAAATTTCATGTTTTTCTCTCCAATTTCTTTTGTCAGACCTAACCCATTTTGAAATTTGAAATGAAATGTTTGAATTTCAAACATTATTAGTTTCAAAAATTTATTTTTCATTTTTTTTAAATTAGCCTATAACAACCAATGAGAATTTGCCACCTCATAAATGAAGCTGTGTATGGTTACACATGGGTAGCATTGTCCTGAGTAAAAATGTTGAAATTGACAATTTTAAAGGGAAAAAGTATAAGCGATTTAAATTTCTTATTCCTTTTCAAACGAGAACTTATCACAGAGATAAAAATAACCTATGAATTGCCTTCAATTTTTTTGTATTTTTTTTAGTTATTGTTTATCTAAGTATTGGTTTCGGTTCAATGTTTAAGGTACAATTTAAACATGGCTAATCAACATGGAGTATTATAGTATTGTCCTAAAGATGGGTTTAAATGCTTTTTTTTTAGTAATTTGGGTATCAAAGTTGAGTCTCACATTTCAAATTGTTGAATATAATTCTGAAACAAGCACCAGAATTGAACATCTAATAGCTAGTAGTATTTGTTTTGCAACCAGTATTACTCCATTACTTTTTAGTGCCAAAAACTAACCCATCTTATTCATTCTATTGCTTCTCTTTCTGGTTTACATAAACTATCACCTGCACCAATGGTGGAATTTCACCAATTTTCTGGCAGCTAAAAACACCCCACAGAATTGAAGGAAACAAGATCTGGAAAAAGAAAATCAGCAGGAAAAAAAAAAAAAAAAATGTACAAAGCAGCAGATTATTAGATGAACAATATACCAATGGAAAAAATAATACAACAGGAATTTCACAAATTGATTCCTTCAGTATAAATGAATCTCATGTCCCATCTTTGCATAAACAAGTACACAATCACAGCAAGCAAAGCTGTAAACTTTGGTTAAACACCCACCAGGAACCCAGCTAATCGCTTACATCCGCTACAGCAGCATCTCGCATTACAACTTCTGTCTGCTGGCCTCAAATTTTACAGCGGTTTCCACAATAACTTCATCTGATTGATCTCACTGAGCCGAATATTAACTATCCACCCCCATATCTACATGGTATATGAATAAGCTGCTCTGTTCCATTAAGATACCGAGCATAAATGAATTTTCTAGCTTGACTTCTCTTTGTTCTTGCCTTTCTTTGCTTTGTTCTTCTCTTGCATCTTCTTCTTCTTTGCTTCGGCTGTGATCCAAACATAATCTGAAGGGATTGCAAACGGGTCAGGGATGTTCTCTGTCCTGCTGGTGGAACTGTCATTGGAAGAGCTTGTGCGGTGATAACTAGGGGCTTTCATCCACTTGAACCAAGAGGAAGAACTCGAAGGCTGTGTCGCTGCTGATGCTTGGCTCTCAGCCGTGGGGCTAGAAGGAGGTGTCGAAAACTCCTCCAAAGGCTGTAATTCCTCGAATTTTGTGAAAGTAACTAGTACTCTGATTGTGGGAACCACCGGAATAGCGACCTGAGTAACAAGAGTGATGACTGTTAGAAGATCAATCATGGGCATGAACTTTTACGGGGAAGAAAAAGGGGATAGTATGAAGTAGAGTAAAATGCTTAAAAAAGAAAAGTTGACATTACTTGTGCACTACCCTGAAAGAGGAACAGCGACAGTTATTTTGGGACATAGGAGCACGTTGCTTACAGTCTACACCACACACGCACACACATACTGGGGGAAAAAGAGAAAAAGAAAAGGCGAGACAGAAAAAAGCCTAAACGCCAAGCTTAACCCACTAACATATGTAAAGAGTCGACATGAGCAAATCCCAACCATTTCAAGAGATAAATGAAAGGCACAAAAGCCGATGAAGAAAACAACTCGTCAAACTTTTGACTCGGCTTTTGCCTTGGGGAAGACAGGAAGATTGACACTATTCAGGAGCTGAAGTAAAAGGTAGTAGCATTTTAAGGTCCAAGTAGTGATGGGATGAACAGTTTGTGCAGGAGAGTCACGCAGTGGTGATAAATTGAAACTGAAGGACACTCAGTAGTCAAGGGCAAACAACAGAAACTCTGCCACTATGAATTGCAGATGGCCCCTTTTATTAAAGGGTCCATGTCGCCATTACAATTAGCTATAAAGATTGCATCTTATGGCCATATGAGCACCTAAATTTGTCCCCAGTGGTTTTTGTACTTTTCTTTCTTTGAAGGGGTGGGGGAATATCTTGACATCAATTATCTATCAGACTGTAGATGAACAAAGCAACATCACTATCAGCTGCACATAATATGCCATTAAATATCAACCAAAATTCAGAAAGTAATTGTAAATAAAATTTAGAATCCCAACAAATACACCCCATCCAAGATTCTATTCATCTATAAGCCAACTTATCACGTACTGCACAAGAAGAAACTCAAGACTATAGACTACAGAAGCATGAAAAGAGTCTTATTACTTGTGTAGAATGGGGGTTGGGGATGAGGGGGATAACCGGATAAGAAAAAACAAAGAAGATAATTTGCTTTCATTTTTAACCCTTTTTCAGTTCCTAGAAAGAGGAATTTCCATTAGTTATCTCAATAGTTCCAACATTGCTTCAAATCTTCATGTTACCCTGCAAGATAACCATACTGAGAATCCTAGGCATGAGCATAATATTGGAAGCCTTCAAATCAGGAAAAACCAATGAAAATCTCAGTTTTATTTTATCCTCTTTCACCTCTGGGCGCCCTTCCTTGTAACTAACATGGGTACACAAGTCCGTGCATGAATATTATAATAACTTCACATTTATCAAAAGCACAAATTCTACAAGCTCCAGCCATGCATGGTCGGTCATCTTCCACTGTTTCCCTCACCCAAGCCCAGGCTACCAAGCAACATCAACAACAATTTGAGACTCTTATCATAGAAATCTCAATCCTCATCAGCTTGATTACATGAATCAACGCTGTACCATACTCCCAATAGTAAAGTTGCCTGCTGAAACTCTGACATAGAACTCAGTAGTCTAAAATCTACATACATACCTACTACCAGAAGCATAGCTTGACGCTTAATGAGCAAAAATTATGCATCTAAAATAAGATACTTGAAAAACTGAGCCAACTGCTACAAAAAGAACATCAGCCAGAAGAAAATAGTTGCAATAACAGATACAACAACCTCCACATCATAATTGCTCTCATAGTGGTTTCATATGCCTCTTAACTCTCTTTTAGAAAGTTTCTCCTTAAGCATGGATCTCTCTCACAAGATTCCTACTATTTATTCTCACCACAAATTGAAGTTTGGGGTTTCTTGTCCCCCTCAATTCTAACATTGAACCCTAGCGCTCTCACGAGGCTTCCACAGAGCAGGGCAAGGGATCCTTCATTCTGACAATAGAGAGAATGTTTCATGAAGACCCTTCAATGTCATTGCATAGTTGTTTGCTACTTCGCAACAAACAAGAAGCATAAAATACTAACTACCGAGTCGTTTTCATTTAAAATGTTACATAATCCGTATGGAATATAACAGAAAATGACTGTGAACAGTGACTTTTTCAGCTCAAAAAAGAAGACAAACTACAAGCTGCATACCAAGAGGTTCCAGTTCACTCCTAGCAAAAAAGGCTTCACCTCTTTGGACTCACAAAGGTTATAAGTTGTAAATACAGTAAATTCGTACATTTATTTGTCATATAAGTGTAGGGTATGCACACTTCCACCTACCTACTCCTTCCTATAGAACCAACATAAAAGTTAGTGTAAATATATATGCCAGAGTATCTAGTGAACAAGTGCTGCTAGAAACTCAATCCATCTTCTACTTTTCCCCATCTTTCGACCCTCTTTCCTCAACATACCAAGTAAATTACTTTTAGTGTTAAAAAAGTCATTCAAACACACAAATTGTAGTATTTGGCAAATTACTTGTCATTAAGAAAAGAAAAAGTAACTGCAGCCTGAAAGCCTCAAGGTAAGTTATATAAAGACCATTTCTCGTCCTTTTCCCCTAATATACAGAGAAGAGAGTAACCTGGGTTTCAAGCATGCTATTTATCCAGTTTTGCAAATATTCAAAACTGTCCAGTATCAAAATCATTTGCACAGCTCCAATATCTTGTCCGTTGATTGATGGGTTGATCACCAGATAAAGAATTTGTTGTGGAGACACATAAAGACCCATTTTTTTCTTAGGCTACAGGTGTCATGTGAGGCAATCACTTCAACCAAGGAAAAGCAGTAGACAGGTGCCCAGAAAGGAGTAGTGAGTTATTTCATTAGAAACTAAGATAGCGAGCTTTGAGTGTGATGGAGATTTATTTTTCAAAGTTCTGCTGTCTGGCAGATGCTAAATCTAAAAATTGTTACAAGTGGCCACTGTGCACTAAATGATGGAGGTAGTAAGGACTTGAGTTCTTGATATAAAGTAGTTTTGAGAAGAGAGAAAAGTCATACACCAAGAGAAGTGTGCAAGCACTTAATATTTGTCCTTTTAGTAACTGAGCCATCATTAGAAATTCTCAGAGCTATCACAAAGCATCCAAGATCCTGCGTCTCCTTCCCCTCATTTAATCTATTCTTTTCCTCCCATCAAAGTATCCATAATATTCAAGTATATCATAATTTAGCATAATATCATCCTAAGCTATCAACCTATAAATAGATTCTCATCACCTAAACCAACATGTATGCTCCTTCCTCTCACAACCAAACAAACAGTACAAACTACAGTAATTCTAATCCTCAGAAAGTATAGTGCAACTCTAGCAAGTTCTTAACTCGAAAACATCACTGAAATCAAATATTATACACACCAGAAATGCCACCTGAGGAGAAAAGGATCTCTCTCACCATAAACATGATGTCTATATGTTTGAGTATTGTATCAAATGGGAATGATACCCATTCAGATTTATGTCAACTATACAGATTCCTGCCTATCAGAAAAAGAAAATGAAACTCATGTGCAAGGCACAGGCCCACAAGTTCTCATCATCCATAAAGAAGTACACAGAAATGCTACGGAATGAAGCTAACCATAAATTTAAACCAAATCAAACACATCTAATTAGTTAAAAATGGCTAATTCAAACTGAGGCATCATATGCAAACATGACCCTACTACATGTCTAAGGTCTTTTTTTTCGGACAACTGTAGCAAAAATCATCAATCAAAAATTGCAGGCTTCCAAGTCAGAAAGCCGTCACACATAAAGATTATGTAAGCTCAAGTCAGTTATGCTTAAGTACCCCTAAAGAGTACAGATACCATGAGTAAAGTGATATAAAGAATAAACATAATCACAGTACAAACCTTGACAGGAAATGTCCCCATTGGGAGTTTAGTTGTAAGCAGCTCTCTCAGACGCCGAATCGCCTTCACCTTGTTGGCCAGGATGTCAAGCAACGGTAACAATTCCTCTGTACGCAGAGGAAAGTTGGGAGACAGCCAAAGAATAGGTCTCAACCCTTTTTTATATTCATTCTCATTACTCCCATCCTTGCGCCGATTTCCACTTTCAAAGTTTCCAGAAGAAGATGGTTTGTTATCCGTTCTTCTACGTGCCTCATCTCCCCTCACGACGTCCATGGAATGCCTCCCCGGTTTAATTGGAGTTCTAGATGGGGAACCATTGACACCATCACCCACTTTCTCATCCACGGAAAGAGAACTTCTAGGAGGAGTGAGTTTCTTTTGACCTTCATACTTCTGATCCCGCTTCCTCCAACCAAACCATCCTTTCTTTTCATATTTGGTCTCCCCATCTTTACAACCATTCTCATCCTGAATAGGAATGTCCCTGGACTCGTAACAACTATGACGATGCCCGATAAAAGTATTGGCACCACCCTCATTCGTCCCTTCTCCCGAATCTAGCCTAAGTGCAACTTCAAGTTGCTTTCTTTCCTCCTCTGTCAAAATCTCATTAAGTTCTTCACTATCTGTTTCATTTTCATTGGAAGATGAAAAGAACTCGTCATCATTCATAGCCCCGGGGACCCTCCTTGATTTGATGCTAACAACCACATTGTGCATCTCATACACCTTAGCTTTCCATTGACCGATCATTTCAGTCTTCTCTTGGCGTCTCCATGTCATCTGGGGCAAAAGAACAGCTTCAGTCACATCAATACCAGGCCTGAATATGTTAGTCTGAGACATTGCAGCCACTTCTTGCTGAACCTCCGCATCAGAAGCTTGAGAACCAGCGCCATCAAGAGCATTCATTATCTCCCTATCCTTGTGTGAGATTATACAGAGCGATCCAGGAGGTAACCTTCCATCCTCAGACCCCTCTCCAAGGAAAAGAATACTCTGATCAGACCGCTGGATCCTAAAACCATCAAACCCAGCCAGAGTCATGTCCGCCCTCAAATTAGCACCCCTTTTCCAAATCTTGTAGGTATCTGATGGGGCAATCCTAGAGATAAAAGGGATCACAGAACTCTCAAAGTTAAAAGTGATCTCCATATAAAAGTCCCTCATCCTCCTCATAGTTGCAACCAATCGAGGCAATCTTCTACACCATTTAGCCCAAGCCAACGGCTGGTAATGCTGAACTATAATCCTTGCAATCACTTCTTGTTTATTGCAGATTGCCTCCTGCAATGCACTCCAACCTTGCTCGTTCTGTAGGCTCCAATCCGCCCCAGCAATCATCAGCATCTCAGCCGCAGTCTCATCACCTAGCTTCACCGCGAGGTGAAGGGGCGAGTCCCGATTGGGCACATTATCCCTCTTATCAACCACGGCAGAAATTGCCTCAGCCTTCTCCTCCTCGGCTAGTGAGGCTGCTTCAGTACGAATTTCAGCGGGGTCAGAAAGACGCGGAAGGGTAGACAATATTTTCCGGAGAGCAGCATAATCTCTTGTGGTAATGGCCTTGTGAATTGGGCTGTGGGCATATTTGGTCACATCTATGCCCCCGGCCATGAATGTATCAAAATTCAAATCAAACCCAACTCCCCTTAAACTTAAACAATCACTATCAATCAATCAATCAATCAATCCAATGAAACCCCTCCAATCTTCTTATTTCTCCAATCAAATGACAACAACAACAACCCAATAAAAATTAACCCCACAATATCAAAACCCACAAAAATCAAAATCCCCCAAATTCAATCAGAGCAAATCAAACTAACCATTCAATTCACTCATTATTCATCAAAGCCCCATAACAGAAATCAACAGTTTCTCCCTCTTCTCTTCCACTTTTCCACAAAATCAGACATGGGTTCAGCCCAAATTGTGCAACCCCAGATGATTCTTTTAAAAGGGGTACTCTTTTAGAGAAGAAGGGACAAACCCCAGTCTCAAAATAAGCAAATGCAATCAAATTAGGGGGGGAATCACAAAAGGGAAAGAAAAGAATTCCAAAAACGGGCCCAGAAAGCAATAAGATTCGAGAGAATTAAAAGGGGGGTTTATAATTATTCCCCAAAAACCAAAAAGATCTCACCTCATCACTTGCCTTTGGGGTGACCCCCCTTCAAGATTTGTCCAAAAAGATTCAAACTTTTTTCTTTCCCTCAAAACCCCACCTTGCTTTCTCTCTCTACTTTCTCTCTCCTCCACAAGAAATTGGTAGGAGAAAAGACAGCAGTAGCAGCAACAGGAGGAAACAGGTACGTGATCCCAAAACCCAGATCAGACAAAACCCACAAACATGCATAAAAGGGGCTGCAAAAATGGGGAAAAGAGGTGGGTGGGTGGGGTGAGAGGAGAGAAGAGAAGGGAAGGGAAGGGAAGAGAGAGAAAGAGAGAGAATCAAAGCAAGGTATTCAAACAGGGGAAATGCTAAATGCAATGTAAATGTAACCCCACCATCAAAGGAAACTGCTTTTATTTTTATTTTTTTAGAAGTAAATATAATCTTTTTTGGAATTGGAATCTGGAAAGGGGAATATCACATTCACAAAGAGTGATGAGTTTTTATTACCCAGATCGTGTGACAGAGAGTTCACACATTCACAGTAAAGTGAAAAGAAAAAACGAACAGAGAAGGTGAGGAGAGGGGAGGAGGGAGAGACTTTATTGAGGAAAGAGTAAAATTTGATCATGAATTCATGATTAGGGAAAGCTCAACGGATATTAGGAGCATTTCATATCATAACTCATTGTAGTAATAATTTAGTGTAGTAATAATTTAGTGTAGTAATAATTTATTTAAGTATTTTACTAGGTCGGAAAATAAAAAGGTTGTGTGGGATTTGTTAGCCTGTTGATTTATTACCTTCTCTAAATGTATTATGGATTGCATTTCTCTAATTAATGTCATTTGTGAATTGTATATAGATGATTTCTATACTCATAATCCTAGTATAGTGGTATTACAATTGTGTCGAGTGAAGTTCGAACTAGGTCACACTTGAAGTTCGACGAACCAAAAATAATAAAGGCTCACGCTCGAGTTGGTTTAGGCTTGTAGCTCGGTTTGAATTCATGTGCATTATTAAACATGTTTTGATTTTTCTTGTTCAAAATTAAATTCAAGTACCAATTATTGATGAACAATATAAAATTAGTTCAAAACTAAATAGAAGTGATTATTCCATAAAGACTATTTTCTATTTGTAGATTTATTCGCGGTTCGGATAATGGAAATATCATGTCTAACGAGCCAATGGAGTTGAGCCATAGCGGGCTCATGCTCAAGATTGACTCAAGGAATGTTCGCTCTGACTGAAGTCAAACTTTGACTAATCGACCCCAATGGATTGCCAAGTTGGCTCAATTCAGTAATGACTCTTATCTTATATTATTTGCTTTCAATATTTTGTTTTATTTCTTTAGAAAAACCACGTAGTTGTAGAGTGATAAGTAATATAGTACAAATTTATTTTATTTGACTACTATTAAGAAAAATAATACTCTAGTAGTCTTATCACTTACTAGGTGAATTAAGCATTCATTTACAGTCTTTATATTATATTTTCTTTATAATAAAATTAGTATGGAAGCATGTGACAATAGAAGGTTGTACGAAGTATTAAATTTATTTTCAAATAATATTTATCTATATAGTTATATTAATTTTTCTTGTTCTGGTACTTATTAAATTATTTGTGATGCGCATACATAACTCTAATCCTCATTGCAAACACTTTAGTCATAATGATAGATGTGTTGTTATTTTTCACATAATTAGTCAAAGTTGAGCTTGATGAATTTAAGATGTACGACTTACTGTATTTGTGTGGATAACCTAGTTGCATCAAAAAAGACAAGACTCCATTTGTTAAAACAAGTTGCGGCTTTAATAATCATTTTCATATTTCATTACTAGGTTGAAAGTCGTTGGGTAATAATTAAATTTGACTTTCACTCGTTATTCATCCTGTATAAGCGAAATGATGTCACTGTATAAGCGAAATGATGTCACTATATGAGTATTATGTACATTAAATAATCACACATAGACCAGACTTTTTGAGTCAATTCATTATTCCTCATTTGTCACAACATGCATTGGTGAACAGAGGCGGACTCACATACAATGGTGTGGGTCGCCTGTACTCTGATTTTGGGGGAAAAAATGAGGCAAGTAATAAAACAAAAAACATATATATTTATTAGTTGGCTGCACCCCTATTTGAGTGTCGAAATAACAAATTCACCCTTACTTTTTGAAAGTGAAATAACTAAGAGGTAGGGATAGAATTGGAAAAGGGGAAAAAGCAAGTGTGAAATAGAGTAATACCAATCTTTTTTTTTTTTTTTTTTTTTTGTGTGTCTGCAAGAACGAACTTCTTTCTTATACGTGACTAAAGGGCACATGCTAACGCACGGTATCGGATATTTCCCGAATAAATTCATGTAGTAAATTCTTAGGTGCTAGTCAGGAGGCTTGAAAACACCGGATCATTTTTAATCACTCTCAAACTAAACATTGCAAGACATAACTGTAAGACTTGCGACTGAACCCTAAGGTGGTGTGTGTCACAAACAGAACCCACAGTGGGATTTGGGGAATTATGTACAGAGTAAATTCTGCAAAACTCAATCTGAATGCTTCTCGATGCCAATATCTATGGAGATTCTACGCCAACGTTACCGCCCCACCAGTTTCTTCGGCCGCAAGCCACTTCGATAGTAGCCATGTGAGTTAGTTTGAAGTTCTGCAATTTGATTGTTTCTGTTGTTCTAAAGTCTTGTTTGATTGATTCTAAACTTGTAAATTAATTGAGGGTTTGAATCAACCATGGCGGAGAAAATGGAGAAATTAGGTCACACACAGAGATTTAATGTTCTGTTATTGTGTTTAGTTTAGTTTATGTTTTTTTTTTTAATGACAGAATTAGGTCCGTCATCAATTAATACCTGAAGCGCAAAAGGTGGAAAGTTACATTAACTACTACCATTTAACAAAAGTAATCAAGTAAGGTTTACAATTTTTAACAGAAGCTTGAGATTTTCATGTAAATCACATTTTGATCACTGATAGTTTGGTGTTGCTGCTGTTGTCGGCGTCTCGGAATATATTGGTGGTTTATAAAGAGGGCCGAGAGCTCGAAATTGCTGCTGCCAAGATGCAGAACTTGAGTTGTTGTACAGTTGTTTTACTGTTTCTTCTTCATTGGGTTAGATTTTAAGAGCGATTGGAATCAAAGGGGTGCTGGGGGTTTTAGCACTTGGGTATCATTTAATCATTAATATTGTTCGATATTAAGATTGTGGAAATTCACATTGTGTCCCCATGTTCAGTAAGATTTTCACGAGAAAAGGAAAGGCTTCCTCGCTTCATTTCCCATCCTCAATAATCACATTTCTTTTATACTCGAAATAGGACTGAGAGGAGAAGTGACTGCAGTCCCTACCTTGACAAATTTAACCACCAAAAGAAACTTGAGTGTTTAATTTATGCGTCATTTGGTTTGTTGGAGTTGACATACTATGAAATTTTAAATCTATGGAGATTAAGTTACATACCGAAGTTGACTTATTTGGTTGATGTAATTAGCTTCATTGGAAGTAATTGCAAAACGACAAAATTTACTCAATTCATTTACAAAAGTATTATCTTTTATGGCCAAATGTGTAAGTTGGGTGGGAGGAGCATGGGCAATTTCACTTACCTATCCCCCTAAGTTAGCAACTTCCCATATGTCATAGGAAATTAGGAAGTAAGTTACATATATAGGTTCATCAACAAACAATTTAACTTGATCAACTTCCATGGAACTTTAACTTCCCGTACTAGCTTAGATACAACCAGACAAGGCCTGAGTTTAACATGAGTGATATGGAAGTAATCTTGTCGAAAGCTATCCCTTCGCCTTCTGTATATCAAGAGTGTAAGCTGTTATTATTGATTGTAACAGGATCCCAAGGGGGTGGATCTGCGAACAAATGGGATTCAAGAATATGACATTGCTATTGTTGGAGGCGGCATGGTTGGCATGGCTCTTGCATGTTCCTTGGGTTAGTTATGTTGTCATTTGTTCAGAGGGTTTTAGTAGTGGATCTTTTTTGTTTGCCCCCCTTCCCTTTTCAGACTGTGTGGTATCCATGTTATGTAGGATTTTTATCTGTATATTGCAGGAGCTTTAGCTATCTGTTAGCATTTATGATATATTCGTGATTACTTCAAAATGAAACCATTTCTTTGTAGAAGTGAATGTGTTGGTTTAACTTTGAATTATCTCATATGCTACATGCTTACAGCGAGCTCCCCCTTAACTCGAAAATTAAGGGTTGCAATAATTGATGACAATCCTGCATTGACATCTGGAGGTCTGATTAATAAAACTGAGCCTCCTGATCCAAGAGTCAGTACGATTACACCAGCTTCTATGTCTTTCCTCAAAGGTATGCTCCCTTTGGTTGTTTCTGTATTGATGTAAAATTACTTCACTCAATATATGACTTGACTCACTCTATGTTTGGTATACATTGGAGGGTGAAATAAGTATCTGGATGGGACTGATATTCTGCATGCTAATTTGTATCCTTTAATTGTACCATAGTTAAAGGGGATAAATGCACTTATATCATGATCTATAACCGTTTTCTCCAATGTGTAAGTTCAGTAACTATGAAGTCATTATTGCAGAAATTGGAGCTTGGAAGTATGTTGAGCAGCAGCGTCATGCATATTTTGATAAAATGCAGGTATTTTTTGTTTTCTTTCTGCTATGTATAAGGTTCTCTTGATCAATGTTACTGTGTGTATTCAGCTTATCTTGACCATGGAAATGGCAAATACACTGTCTTTGAGAAATATGAAGTGCACAAATGTCAATAGGGTTATTCCTGAATGACAATGGGATTCTTTACTTTATTTCAGGTTCAAATGAGAGCACATAGTATGAATATCTTAGTAAATAACTTCCATATTGCAAGGGCACATTTTGTCTATCAATGATGAATAATTGCATGACAAAAGGAACTGCTCAAAATACAGTCATGTTACTGGTTTTTCATAATCTTCAAGTTTAGTAGCTTAGCTATTCTTCTGAATACTTTTGCTTTGCAGTGTTGGTTGCGCCTGTGAAACCTTTCAATTTAGTATACTTTCTTTCGTATCAAAGGGACTGCATATAAATGGGCAAGATCTCAAAAAGTGTAGCATGAGCAAGTATGTGATTTTGTATATGAATTTAGCAGTCTTTATATGATCATGTGCATTTGAAAGTAACTCACTCTGGTGAGTGGTGGCGTAGTAATATGTTCTTTCTTATCAATCAGTTTTTGTTATTTTTATTTCTGACTTTGTTATTTCTCTGTAGGTATGGGATTATACTGGATTAGGGTATACCAGATACAATGCAAGAGATGTTGATAAGGAGGTACTTGGGTGAGTTTATACTTCAAATTCATAAATCATTTCAAACTTCTAAATTTGCTAGATGCGTTTATTGGTTAAGACTAACATGCTCTTAACTTTAGGTGTGTTGTTGAGAATAAGGTGCTTGTTAGTTCCCTGTCGTTGTGCATACAGGTAATGATGAGTTCTAAATATTTAAATCATGATTCCAAGTATATTGGTCTAGTGGAGCTGACAGGCAAGAAAATGCGCCCTTTGCCAAAAATCTTGTGAAAAGACTCTTCTGTTGTGGCACCTACATTTCTGTTATTCTTTCTTAACAGCCGTCACTGCTATTCTACGATGATTATAGTTAACTGCCTATGTGGGCTGCACGGGGTCAAGGATTTTTTAGTTGTAGGTTTTATCAATGTTATTCCTGTTACGTGGACTCGGATTATCCATTGGTTTCCCAGAGCTGGGTTTTTAGTAGTTGATGCCTAATAAATATGGGTTTAGATTGCTGATTTAAATATTAGTAAAATAAAATACTGATATTTTGCTGATTGACAGCACAAACTAGAGTGGGAAAAACATGTAAATTTGGAAGAAACTGCTCAAGACTTCCTCTTTTTTCTGGGGTTTTTCTTGTGGTGATTTGGTTTAATCTTTCCTGAAATAAGGGAAGAACAACTTATTTATTGTGAACTACAGTATTCTTCGCCTATACATTCAAGGTGTTCTCATGTTTGGATATTTTGGTAGACTTTTACCAAAGATTAGGTTTGTCTTGCTCTTTGGTACTTTTTAATTGCCCTTTCTTCCTCCAGTCCTTCAGAAAAATAAAAATAACAAATATAAACAAAGCCTCTGATTTTGCAGCTGTTAAATTAACACTGTTGTGGATGACATCAAATGGTTCTTGCCATCATGACTATTAGAGAGTCAAGCTGCAAAGTGATCAATGTTAAGGATAAAACATTCTCTCAAGTTAATAAGTCTATAAAATTCAAAACAATATGCATTCTTCCAAGCCTGGTTTCATATTCTTAAAGTAGCTCAACATTTAGTCTAAATATGCTTATCTTGTAATTATTGGATTGGTGAACTTGTACAGGAAAAGGATTTCCAGAAGACAGTACTTGCGTCAAAATTATCTTCAATGGCCTTGCAGTCAAGTGCATCACCCACGAAGATGGACAGTCAGTTGGCAAAGTTGGAGTTGGCAGATGGGAGCAAAGTAATTGCAAAGCTGGTGGTAAGTTATTCCAAAAATTTGTATATCATGTTGATTTCTCAGTAAACAGAAACATATTGGAAGTAGCTTTTGTACATTTTGTAGACGTCTGTAAGTCGGTAAATTCGAAATTTGAATCATGACCTGATTTATGCATTGGTTTCTCAGTTCTTGCTGATGTTTTTGAAGGGTATCCCTCTGATTAGTTGTTGTTGAACAGATTTTTTACACTACTTAGTTGTATTATTTTAAAGGAGAAATGGATGGAATTTTCCATCTGGGTTCCTGTAAATTATGGATAAAACATAAAAGGGTAGAATTAGGGAGACTTGAAAACATGAAATTGTCACTTGTCATGCCAGAAGATTCTTAGGTGAAGAGGATCAACTGAAGGGGTTTTAAGAGCTTCTCATGATATTGATAGTGCATAGCTCTGATCTCTTGATCCATACTGGCACTTAGGTTAGGGTGTCTGTTGCTACCTAGGTGAAGAATGTGATAGCTGAATTACCTGTGTGTACTGGTTCACCATGTAAATGCATCAGAGCTTTTTGTCATAGGTTGGAGCTGATGGGGGCAGGTCTCGTGTTAGGGAGCTGGCAGGATTCAGCACCAGTGGCGGGAAATATCCTCAGAATGCAATCATATGCACAGTTGAACATTCAATGCAGAACCATTGTGCGTGGCAGAGGTTTCTTCCTGCAGGACCAATTGCACTTTTGCCTATAGGGGACAATTTTAGCAATATTGTCTGGACAATGAGCCCTAAAGAGTCTTCAGACCGCAAGGCAATGACTGAGGATGATTTTGTGAAAGCTGTGAACGATGCTTTGGATCATGGATATGGTCCTCGTCCACAGTCAAGCTCTGGTTTCAAGGACAAATTCTCAAGTCTTACGACAGACTTAGTGTCATCCGATGAACCCTTTGAAGTTCCACCTAAAGTCATCAAGTCAGCATCGCAAAGGATGGTGTTCCCCCTGTCTTTAGTACATACTAATAGTTATGCTAAATCACGTATTGTTCTCATTGGTGATGCTGCACACACTGTTCATCCGCTAGCTGGTCAAGGTGTTAACCTGGGTTTTGGAGATGCTACTGCTCTTTCAAAAGTAATCTCCGAGGGTACTGCTGTTGGCATTGACATTGGACAGGTACCATTTTCTGGAATTCAGTCTTATCTGGATTTTAGATTCGTTTAAATGCTAACTTAACCAAGTGTAGTTATTTCACGGTTATAGGGAGTTACCCTCAAGTAAAATGGATTGCTGTTTCATGATTTTTGCTCTTTTCATCTCTCCTAGGTAAAACAAGGTGGAGCTTTGTTTTCGGAAATTATTTTAAACCCTCTGCCGCCCCCCCAACCAAATTCAAAGGAAGCCCCCTCTTCCTAATCCTCTGTGTAAAGCAAATAAGGCACTTAAGGGTCCGTAAAAACACACCTGGTACAAGACTGATGCGATTATTGAACAATCTCTTCTTGAACACCATGTTGATAATCATGAATTTTCTGATACTGCCTCTTCATGGGTTGAATTTGCCTTCAAACCTGGCTTCATTCCAACTTCCTTTCATCGTGCTCTTTTAAAGTTGCTAAGAAGAAAAACACCCAACTTATTGGGTTGGGTTAACTACACATCCAAGGTTGAAACTTGGCATCTTGTAATTTGAATGATACCTAAAGTTTTCGCTCAATAATCGCATTTTGGAAGCAAAATCCCTCATCTCGGGCATGTCATGTATTGAACTAGAAATAGAAACCGTCTCTTGGGTAGAGGATTATAAATTATAATCGAGTACAAATTACCACATAAGGAAGCACAGCTACTTATCTTGCGATAGATCACAATGGCCTAAGACCGAAGGCAAAATGTTTGAAGTGTGACTGAGGGAGTATCTCCTAAGTCTGACTTGAAACATGCAAGAACAATTTCCTTGTAGGAAAAATTCCATTTTGGTGCCCTGACATATAGTGTAATATTAAACTGGTGACCTCAGTTTTAACTATTCCGTTACTTTTTCCGTCGGTTTTGCTGACATGGCATATGGTAGAAGACATATTCTCACATTTAATGAACAAAAGAAGTTGTAGTTACTTTATTTCCCTTACTTAGTGGGTAAAATTGTCAAAGTGATTATTGTTTCAAGCTTGAAATTGTTAGTTTTCATAGGCAAAATTACTATGACGGTCATTATAAACTAACTGGCTGCCTTAATGTAATATGCCACATCAGCAAACTGACGGAAAAAGTAACGGAGTCAGAGGCAAGTATTAGAGTGAAACTTATTTTCATATCTCAGGTCACCAAAATGGGAATAGGTAAAATTGAGGTCACCAGTTTAATATTACACTATATGTCAGGGCACCAAAATGAAATTTTTCCTTGCTTGTATGATTATATTTTTGAGGATTAAAATCCTTGCAAAATTACTAAGTAAGCTTAACCAATTGGTGGCTTGGTGCAGGTATCGCTGTTACGCAAGTATGAAGCAGAGCGGAAATCGGCAAATTATATGATGGCTACTATCCTGGATGGTATCCAGAAGGCATATTCTTTAGACTTTGGACCCTTAAATGCACTAAGAGCTGCTGCATTCCATGGGGCACAGTTCATTTCACCTTTGAAGAAGAATATTATCTTGTATGCGTCTGGTGAGCGAAGATGGCCATTTCTCTCTTGAGGCTCAAGCGTGTTGTTTGTGACAGGCAAGAACTTCTGCGGGGCAGTTCTTTGAGGTTTTCCCACGATCTCCTTGTTTGCTACTGGAATGACATCAAGTAAGCTAAATAAAAGTGTGGTTTCCACATTGAAGGGAACTCTGATGGTGTCGTACTTCTCAGATAAAGATTGTATTTTGGTGACAAATTTTGTGACCCAGTAATTAGGCAGATAGAGTTTGTATTGGAATGCAGAAATAAGGAATTGCTGCTTGTAAATACCAGATCTCGGGCGTGTATCTGATCTGCCATTTTTGGGAATTTAACTGATTTGGCAGTTCGTGCTCTGTCAGATGTGTTTGAGTCGGTCTGATGATGCTGAACGAGGCTGTCCCGTCGTGTGTTGCTTATTCAGTTATTTTCTGCAGTTTTTGTCAGTGCCCTGAGATGTTTGAACTTAAGTCAGATACCTGAAGGGCTTTATTTGGGTAGTTCATCTGACCAAAATTAAGTCATTAAAGCTAGGGCACACTGTGGCCCCTTAGCCACATCTGCTTTTGTACTTTGATGACAATACATAATACTGTCTGAATATGATGTTGTGTTCCTTTGAAACTGGAGATACAGACAGGGGGACATAAATTTGTGATCATCTTGATTGTTGCTGTCTACTATTCCCTACTTATGTATTGCTTTACAACTAAAAACCAAAAAATCAAATGGTTGGGAATCATTGTAAGAGTATCAACTATGTAGAATTTCAAAAAATATTTAAAAAAATAGCATGAGTTATAAGGAATTTTAAATCGAGGAACTTAGAAAAGCACATAATTTACGTACATAGGATATTTCAGTCATGAGGTGTGCTTTGTAGTCGAAAAGTGATCTCAAGTAGTTGTTGTAAAGGAAAAATTTCATAAGTTATGGTTATATGTATGGAAAAATTGCCGGAAACCACTTATTATATACCACTCTTTGTCGAAAACCCCCATTTATAATTTTTGTAGTGAGGAACCCCCTTATATGATACTTTCGTCCTGATGGGACCCCCAAACCACCCATTTCAAGGGTTTCTCGGCCAAAAAACGGTTGAAATGACCAAAATGCCCTCACGTATTGGGATTTAGAG
>BSSO01002730.1:0-18389 GCA_030267885.1 Mesembryanthemum crystallinum
TTCAAATTACTGGTAACCAAAGTGGGAATATGCAAAATTAAGGTCACCAAAAAATGATTATGCTATACCACAGGTAACCAAAGTGGAATTTTTCCTAAATTATTTAAGTTTTTCAATTTCTTTTTTCTTGACTTTGTGAGAGAAGAGGAGTGCAAGTGCAAATTGCACTCTCAAGTGAAAGTGCACGTAGCACTCCTCTTCGAGTAACATGGTTCAAATGGGGGATAAGATCAAGAATAAAAGAAATATAAAAGAATAAATCGAGGCATATAATCTGCACCCTTCTATCAAGGCAATTTATTTAATAGAGTAATGAGTAATTTAAAAAAGAGACAACATCAACCTGATTCCTTTCTAGAAAAATGGGGACTTTTTTAAAAAAAAGTAGGTGATTACTTTACCTAGATAAATATATCAGCTGAATACTGAGTAAGTAAAAAATAGTATTATATAAGTAAAAACTATTATTAGAGTGGTACTGGGTGAAAAACAAGTATTACTAGGTTATATGTAAATTTCTAGCGCTGGCCTCCATATCTCCCTTGGAACCAAAAATAAAAAAAAAAATAAAAAAAATAACAACACTTAATATCAGATGGTCAGCATCATCAAACTCAAATAATCATACCCCAAAAAAAAGGGGGGGGGGGGATAGGCATGACAATATAATCAACTGGACAAAACATGTCATTTTTTCTCTTTTTCTGAGTATAATAAAGTAGTAGGCCTGGATGATTTCCTTCCACCAGAACTGGACAATCAGTGCAAAATGGGAAACTGTGTTTATAATAATCTGAGTAACAAATCACTATTTTTGGTATAAATATCACATTATGTTATCTTTTCTATCAATAAAGATTAGTTTTCTGCTCACTAATCTCTGAAGCGTCTTGCATAATCTCTTTGAAACAAAGTGTCTGCGTTTCCGTTTTTCCTGGACTTGCGGCTTCTGACAACAACATGCTGGAACGGCAATTTTGCTTGAAGTTACGAATAGTATCATCAGCTTAATTTGAGACGCAAACAATCGGCTCAGCTCAGCTTCATTGATGCAAATTCTGAAGCCAGTTTTATGGCTTCCTCGACATTTGATGCATCAGTACCCTGCAGAGCAAAGGGCATCATTCATATATGAGAACTATTAATATACTTAACAAACTTACAAATATTAATAATCTATGAAAGTCATAGTATTACATGGGATTGTTGTACTCTTGAGACAATTCAATCTATACTGTCTGGAGCTTCAAAGTACAAGGGCAAATTTATTCTACAATTCTTTTGAGTTCTCATTAATTTGACACAAATAGAAGAGTTTACACTGAAACAAATTGTTTTCGAAATTGAAAAATCTTTTGTGGGTCTACTTGAAACAACCTCTTTACTAGTTAAAGGTAAGGTTGCGTACATGTGGACCTCCCACACCCTACCCTCGGTAGAATCTTCCCTGGGTTGTTGTACTGTTAGATAACATGTCTGATCTACATGGACATTCAACCTGGGTTAAATTTTTTATATATTGAGACTAGATTAAGCAACACCTCAATCTGACCCCCAAAAGCTAAAAGAGAGAACTTGTATTATCAAAACAAAGTCACTGTTAGACAGATATTTATAAAGTGTCCATCTGTTGACACGATTTTGACACAATTCATATAAATTTGAACTATTGAACCTCTACTATGCCAGTAACAATATTGGCATCTGAAATTACATTTAAGCATCATTTCAACCCTACCACACTGGGCATCTGAACAAATAGAGGAAGAATAAGACGTCAAAGCTTGAAAGCACATGCATAATTCCATAACAAAGGACAAATTATAGTATAACAGTAATTTATCTAACTTGTGGCTCATGCCAGACAAAAAGGCTAAGTTAACCTTAATGATAACAAAAGCTATACCATAGTTGAGATATGGTAATTTCCGTCTTATTGTAGTATGTGAGCCATGTGTCTTATATACTTACATGGGGATCAATGCTCACATATACATAAATGAGACTCATCTGCAGAGATAATGTTGCTAACCTGACCGGATGCGAGACCACCTTTTCCCTTACCACCGCGTCCTTTTAGAGGACCTAAAGCAACTGTTAACCACTCCGACACTTCCAAGCCCTTCCATGTGTTTCCTTTGTCTGGTACTCCAGCATAAACTACAGCCTTGTTCGCAGTCTCATCAACACTGAAAACCATGACTGATATCCCCTGTTGAACCCCACCAAAAAAAGAAGGCAAAAAAACAAAAATGGCAGTATTGATCAGCTGAATGCACAAAACTTTAGGAGCAACAACAATACCAAAAGCACCAGTACCTTTTGCTGTGTAACTTTCGATACAGCTTCCCTGACGGGTTTAGCATCCAAACCAACATCTATGCGAGAGATACAGAAGCTCTTCCCTTCTTGAACAGCAGCTTCGGCATTCTCACTAGCAGCCTTTACTGCTTTCTGAAGATTCTCTTCAGCCATAATTTTCTTCTCCTTTAGTACTTTTTCCTAGTGACATAGCCAAACAGCGTTAAACATATGCAAGCAAAGGCACAAACTAAAGGCAAAAAAGAACGAGTTCAGGAACCTAAAAGGGTAAACTTAGTATTTCCCGTCAAAATAAAACATTATACCCGAAGTTTGTTGATATTTTTTCGGATATCGTCTTTTTTGGCCGCTGGAATGGATGCTGAGTCTACATGGCTATTCAGAGCAGCTACTTTCTGTACAAAGGAGACAGTAAGAATCTGAATCAAAGCTCTTCTGACAAGGTATATGTTGTTAGCCCGACAAGAGAATATAACCAAAAATGATGTTAGTGATATTATTTAGTAGGCAAATGTGAATAATGAAAAGTGCACTTTAGCCACATGAAAGGTGCAGCTCAGCTCAATGTCAAAGTGTATTAAAAAAAATTAAAAATTAAAAAAAATAATTAAAAAAAAAAGGAAGAAGAAGAAGTTTACAAAATATAACCTTCTCTAGCTCGTTTCCTTCTAGGCTAAATGCATCATTCACTTCCTGCTCAAGAGAACTTGCAAGTTCCGCTGCTACAAATGCATCATCAGCTGTAACCGCTGTTACTCTACGAATTCCTTTGGCAATTCCCTCCTCAGACAAAAGAGCAAATGCCTTAGCTTCTCTTGTATTCGATATATGTGTTCCTACAAGACAACAAAACAAGTTTTAAAGACCTTTCTTTTTTGATAAAAAGTTCACAAACATATGCCTATGCCACAAAATGAAAAGTGGGAGATTCTACAAGACATGTAACCTCCACAAAATTCAACTGAGTAAGACAACCACTCTTCTTTAGCTGGATCTTCCAAGAGATCTTCCACTTTCTTCCCAATAGATACTACTCTTACAGGATCCGGGTATATCTGCATTACCAATGCACAAAACATTCTTTCACTGGGTCAAAAACTTTTAAAGAGTAAAAGTAAAACTGTACCAATGATGCAACTTCCAACTCATAATGATATAAGAATCCGGCAGCATACCTCCCCAAATACAGCCCTCAAACCATTAACATGCTTGGCATCATCATATGCTGCTGCTTTTGCATATACATCTAGTTCGGCTTTGATTTGTTCATTCACAATAGTCTCAATTCTTCTCAATTCTTCACTCTGTACAGGCTTACCTGGAAAAATAATTAACTGCTTTCAGTAACAACATGAGCCAGCAGAGCATACTTAGCGACTGTTGCTGAAAATTCATTACCATGAGAAAAATCATATCTTAATTTCTCAGGAAGAACAATAGATCCCTTCTGATCAACATGAGTCCCAAGAACTTCCTGCAAATCCACACAAGTACATAGTTTTCAGACAAAAGTAAACAATCAAAGAAACGAGAAGGAAATACAGATTCAGACGCGCTTTCACTGAGAATTCTTACATACCCTCAGAGCAAAATTTAACATGTGTGTACAAGTATGGTTGGGGGCAATGCGTTGACGCCTTTGGTAGTCCACCTGAGGACAAAATATTAACAAATGAGAAAACAACCACAAAGGCAAGCTCAAGAGGAGGATGGATGGCATTCATTATTCGTTGTTATTAATCCATGTCCAGACATTATACATGAAAACAGTACCTTGCAAGTTACTTTATCACCAACAGAAAATCTACCAGTTCCTCCTGAAAAGGATCCAATGTGTAGAACAAAACCCGCAAACGCTTGAACATTACAAACTTCAAAAGTTCCAAGTGTGCTTTCAAGTGATCCAGTGTCAAAAATCTGAAACAAAAAGGATAGAATCAAAACCCTGAAAGTAAGTACAATATCCTAGTGTTTAAAATTTCGAAAAACTTTATTGTTACTCATGATTCAGATATCAGTAGACTATGAAATGAAGACCCAAAAGCATTGACGCATGGACCAAATAGAGTTGCCACACTTCAAATGTAAATTTGCATATTACCTGACCCCCTTGCTCAGCATAAAAACTAGTGGACTCGAGAATGATACCAATGTCACCGCCAGCTTCAGCACTTTCCAAAAACTCGGATCCAGTATAAATAGCTCTTATAGTAGTGTCATGATCCTGAAACACAAGACCATACGGTGTGAGATCAAAATAAATTAAATTCCATGGTACGAAATGAGGACTGTACGCTTAATAAGTTTCAGACTTGCAATTAAAACACTACTTGCTCAGTCTAGATGAGCATACTGACCTGGAACCAGATATACTTGCTGTTGTCATCAGTAGTTGGAACTCCTTTTTTTTGCAATAATGCTGTAGCATTAGCATCCATCACAATGGCACCGCCAGCTTGCTGCAGGAAATTTCAGTTGGAAAAGCTAAGATAAATTTACTTATGAACCCTGTAGGTCAGTTATCTCATTTTTCTCCCCCTATGAGAGACCACAGCAGGCTCTCTTGGACATTAATGCAAGTTTCCTACCCATCAATCTGTGGCTCTAGCATTTGAAAGATAGAATTTGAAAAGATAGAGCACAGTAACTTCATGGCTAAACCACACACCTTATTTTGAGCACTCCTTGCTCTTTCCCTTGCTTCTTCCATTGCATCAGAAAAACCTTTCACATCAACTGTTAAACCTCTTTCCTCTGCCATCAGCTATAGTAAACAAGAATCAAGAATCAAAACGTGTAGAGTAGCAGGAATATGAACTCTAAGGATAGATATAATTACACCAACATCACCAAGTACCTGGGTCAAATCTAATGGGAAGCCATATGTGTCCCATAAGACAAATGCATCCTGCAATAAACACATTAACCACTTTCATACGCAAATCTATCATGCAGGACTAAATTTATACGATATTGCCTTATTACAGAAAAGCTTCCTCTACACTAATAATTATCTTAGACAAATCACATATTCAGATATTCAAATTCCTCAAAAACCTTAAAATTCCAGGGTAGTGCAATGAGCAAAAAACTGGTAAATACACACGACATTTTTAAAAGAGAATTGCATCACCTTCACCTCCTTTTCTCAAGTAAATCCATGTATTTAAGAGATTAACAAATTCTCTAACCATTCTGAGAAAAAGTGTACACCTGACCCACCCCAAAACACTACCACAGGAGGGAGCGTCACTAGAGGCACTGGTTTGATGGTTTGTTAATTAATGCATCAGGGAAATTTACTAATACTCTGGAACACCAAATCAGACATTTCTAATTACCAAATCAGACTTTTCTATTGGAGCACTTTCAGACTAATCACTCTCCATCTTTCATCAGTATCTCCATATCAATTACCACTAATCATCTATACCCCAGATGTAATAAAAAATATTGCAACCTGAAGCAATTATATATAACTTACTACTTGGAGAATAATACAGAGAAAAAGTGCTTACATCAGCAGACAGCAGGACATGCAATAAATAAGGAACAAAAGGAAACCTAAACATAGCCGCTATATACCTGGCCATTCAATGTCTTTCCTTCAACCTTCTCAGCAGCCTTCTTAAACCTCTCAATTCCCTGGTTGAAAAAGGAAGATCATATCAGCATTGCAAAACATCCAGCTAAAGGGATAACTTCTAACTGCAAGTTTATAGACCCGTATGGGCATTGTTTATTCATCATAGCATCGCCCATATACAGAAACTCATGCAGCTATTCATGTTTTTCTTTTCCATAGAAGTACTAAAAGGACACCAAGGGGATGTCCCAATGTACAAAAGAAGGATTAGAAAACACCTGCATCTGTTTCCAGCACATTTGCTTACCTTAAGCAGTGTTTTACCAAAACTGGTTTCCTCAGATGCAATAATATCTTGGATATGTTTTTCATGTTGCTTTAGCTCAGGGAAGACATCACTCATCAATTTCACCAGGGTGGGTACTAACCTGATGCCAATTATGCATTCAAATGGCACGTGTCAATAATAAAACGATCAAGGCCAATAAGCACTGCATACTAAAATGATGGAGTACATGAAATGGTAATAATACCACACAAATCATACTAGAAAGCACAATTTATTTCTCATACCCGCTAAAAAACCCCTCCCGGGCTCTTAAGACTTCATTACCATAACGAACAGCTCGACGAAGAATGCGCCTCAATACATATTCACGACCCTCATTACCTGAAAATATACAAGACTTCATAACGTTCAAATTTTGTTACCATTTTCATATTTCCCCCCCAACTGTTACTAATATATAGACTCAGAAAAACAAGGCAGCAGAACAGTGCTAACGCTAACGCAGGCAGAAAATAAGCTACAACAATAATGTGGATTGAACACCAAAATGCTCTCATTTCGACCACACTAATTTCTTTTAGGTTATTAACAGCAGAATTCATGGCTAAAACAAGAGTAACATTGGCAGAAAAAACTTTTTAACTTCTGGAGGATGCATATATCCAAGATTAGAAATAAAAGGACGAATGAAATAATATATCTGCACCAGGAAAAATTGTACATTGGATAGCATATTAGAGGTTTCCTTCAAATTCATGAGAGGACAAATGAAGCAACAATCCACCATCTTAATGTAAGGTGTACCTAACAAGTACAAAATAGTAATACAGACTTCTGGATGTTTCAATAAGCTAGCATCCACAACTCATCAGTATACTTGCAATCTCATTTTCAACTTTAGGCCTCAATCATATTTCCTACTTCTAGACTGTTGCTCAAAAACAACATAACTAGCTCCAATGAGTCACTAATGTTAAGTTTCTCAATGCAAGAGCAATAATTACAGGGATGCAAGCACATATTCAGATTCTACCTGGGCAGGAACCATCAGCAATTGCAAAGGAAAGGGTTCTTATATGATCAGCAACAACCCTATAAGCCATATCGACTTTGTCTACATCATCTGCTCCAACTTTTCCAGAATATGGCCGAGCCCCTGTTGCCTACGTGCAGATTGTAAGACATTAATTAAAAGCTAGTAAGTGAAAGGTTAATCAACCAAAGCTTTAACCATTCCACTTAACACACACAAAGTTCCANACACAACAAAAAAAGAGGGAGAGAGAGAGAGTGTGTTAGCTTTGGTAAATTCATCACTATTTCCACCAAGTCCCAAACACAAATTCATGAAAAGACCATGATTATACACCAAGGAGACATACATAAATGAAAAAAATCAAAGGACCCAAAAGAGGAAGATACAAAGATGAAAACTTGCTTCAGTGAAGTATTTATACTACTTTTACTCTCACATGGCAGCTTTACTCCGACATGTATCGCTCTACATGGAATAAAAGGGGGGGAACAAACTCATAGGCAAAGCAAAACAGAATACAACAATAAACCAGCCAGTAAGCAGGTGTCATAAGCTGGCAAAGTAAGCAAATACTGAAGTTATTTTCCAATTATCCTCCTAGGTAGCTTGGGCACTTCCATGGATATCAACACTAAGAAGGCAAACTATCCAGTGGCGTCTACAGGCTGCATATTCTTTTTCTTTACTCAGTCTGCACACTCCTCATTATTGGTCTTCAGAAATTAGGCCCTGACTAAATACTACTAAGAGAAATTTGATTACTTTTTATACTGGAAATACAAGTAAATATACTCTTTACATGGTCTTGGTCTGGAAGTCTGGAAACAAAGCACAACCAGAAGTCATAAGAAGAGGAATGACATAGATAAAACAGAGGACTTAAGCAGAAACTTTCTATCACAAAATGTCTACAGAAATGGAGTCGATCTAGTACATCAACACATTCATTCTGTATTCTAACTTGGGGAAAAGTTGTCCTGTACAAAGTCTAAAAGGACAATCTCAGCTTCACAAGCTATCGAACAAAAAACCAATGCATTCTCCTCATCAATGTACCTACCTTTTGGATAGCATCAAACAAGGGCATGAAAACATCTGTATCATAATTACTCATTTTATTCTGAAGAATAGATGTCAATCGTTCAAAACCCAGTCCTGTGTCAACATGCTTGGCAGGGAGGGTCTTCAGAGACCCATCACTTTCCCTGTTAAACTGTAAATAAAGATTAAAAAAAAGTAAGCCAATCTTATTTTTCAACTACATAGAAAGACAGAGATCAATTCCCAGAAAAAAGGTAACTCTTGCTGCTACAGCAATTTACATAGCTGGCAACATCACCATCACAAGGAAACTTAACTTATCAGTATAGAGAAACCAACTAAAGGTTTTGTTCCTCACAGTACCAAGCATAGAAAAAACAAGATAAGGTTTCAAAATAAATAATCAACAAAAGCCATACCTGAATAAAGACAAGATTCCATATCTCTATACAAGTAGGATCATCATTGTTGACCAGTGACGCAGCATCACGATTTCCAATCCTATCAAAATGAATCTCGGTACATGGCCCACAAGGACCAGTGTCGCCCATCTCCCAGAAGTTATCCTATTTCAAGTAAACAGCAGACCGGGTTAAGGGGGGAAAAAACTGTACTACCCAAACCACCACCAACAATCGCCATATAACATGCAAGACAAGGCGCCAAAGCAAAGGCATAAGGAGAGTTATGAAAAACAGATTTACAGGTAAGAGTACTTTAATTCCACTCAACAAATTAATTCACATGATAGGAAGGTACAAGTAATATGCAATATCCTGACTCATCTAATCCGAACTTATGGTTCTAAGTCGCTTTTCTTCCCCTTTTCACATCAAATCCTGAAGGAGGTCCCTCAAAACTGTAGTTAGGTATATTGCATGAAATGCAAATGAATTCAAATCCCATTCCTGATAAATAAAAAAAAAAAATCAGAGATCATTAATTGTCTTATATTATTCTTTTTATGCAAGATTAACCATTAAAATTGCAACATTATTTCACCAATCTCCAAAGCTAAATACTAAACATAAGCAGCCTCCCAAGCTTCAGCCACGTGCGCTATCAACAACATGGCATCAGCCTCCAATGCTAGATCAGATAGCCAATACGAATGGTCCCAACCTTGCCAAATCCCAGCCACAATGAGAGAGGGATCAGAGATACTTCATTAAAATAGCTATTACTAAATTACGATACAGAACTGATGGAGAATCTTGTTGCACTGGCAAGTTATTCTAAATCTGATAGCTTGAGTTCAGCTAGAGAACAAAATGTTTCATTTGGAAGTAAACCAAAAGTTAAGACAATGCACCTTACAACCAAATGGTAATACACGTCCAGGGGGCAAAAAGTTGAGCCAGATATCCCTCGCTTCTAAGTCAGCAGCAAGACCAGCCTTCTCATCACCACCAAAATAGGTAGCATAGATTCGATCAGCTGGTAGTTTGTAAACCTGTCAGCAGAGCAATAGCAACAGTCAGACTTACAGTTTTATTTCATTATCAATTTGAAATTTAAGTCATAATCTATGCTAAAGGATGAGAGACCACTCCAATACCAAACTTGCTAGCCAACTGTGATACAAATCATTTTCTCAGTATTCTGATGAGCAAAACATGTCACCTAACAAAGAAAAATGAAGGTGAAATCAGGTTAAGGTTGATCCACTTGCCTTGGTTAGAAGCTCCCATGCAAATTCAATGGCCTCTTTCTTGAAGTAATCACCAAAGGACCAATTGCCAAGCATTTCGAAGAATGTGTGGTGGTAAGTGTCTTTTCCAACATCATCAAGATCATTGTGCTTTCCACCAGCACGTATACACTTCTGGGTGTTGCAAGCACGTTTTAGTTCACTCAAGGGATTGTTAGGATCGACAGTACCCAGGAAGATCGGCTTGTACTGATTCATACCTGCTCAATCACACAAATACCAATCCAATATAATCACTACATGAATAATCACACACTCCTTAATGCATACTCTCATCTTATGCTAAGCTCACAGTGACAAGACAAAAGCTCGTATCTTTAGCAGTATAAGAACTCAGTTCAAACTAGAAGAAGAGAATACCAACCAGTACGTAATTAAGAAAAATAAAACCTGTAAACAATTGGGATATAAAATTATTTTAAATCAACATAACACAGAAAATCACATGCCTATCATTACTACCAAGCGGACTAATCTTATCTGCAATTAGATTAACCTGACAAAAGACTAAAAGCTTCTAAATTCCAGTGTTTAGAAGCTTAGCTCAGTTAAAACTGGAATGGGGACATACAAAAATTGCATGCTTACTATCACAACCAGACGAGCAAACATAGAAAGTGCCCTAATTTGAAATTCAAAAGAGAGAATAAACCCAATCAACATTTGGGAATCAAAAGCATCCAAACAAGGAAAAATGCAACAATTAGTAGAATCAAACAAACAAACAGACACATGCCCTCATCTTATCATATAGCCAAATTGACAAATACCCAGATAGAAAAAACATTGAAATTTGCAATACCCACCACCAAAACTACCAAAACTACCAAAACCCATTAACATCTTTGAATAGCAAAAACCCTCAATAACAAAAACCCAGTTGGGGTGATTAAAAAAAAAAACACGAACCAGCATTGGCAAAGAGCAAAGTGGGATCATTATGAGGAACAACAGGGCTTGATTTCCAGTAAGTATGGCCCTTCCCCTCAAAGAACTTGATGTAAGTGTCCCTAACTTTGCTAGCCGGCCACTCAATCACACCATCACTGACAGACCCATCAGCCGCAATCGATTGAACCCCCATAACTTCAACACAAGAAGATGAAGATGAAGATGAAGAAGAGCAAGAACAGAATCTGAATCCTGAAAATCGGGGTGGAATAGTGGAAATAGGAGATGGAAGAAGGGGGTGAGAGAGAGTAGTGAGGGTTAATGGTCGTCTAGTGGAAGTGGTGGTGGTGGCGGAGGAGAGCAGGAGAGAGAAAATAGAGGAGAGATTAACCCCTCTAGTTGCAATTGCATAAGCCCTCATCCATTTGGGTTGCTCGACCAATTGGAGTTTCTATAGTATTGCAAATTGTAAGTAGTAGTAGTTGTATCCAATTCGTATACCATGAAGCCGGGCATACCTAGGTATACCCGAGTGCAAAAATGCACATAATGGAACGGAATGCACGTAAAAGGATGAGTTTTTGTTAAAATAGCAAGTTAGGGTTTCTTATTCTCGAATAAGATATATACAAGAAATAGGTCCATTACTTCTTTTTTTAGATGCTATGCCCATTACCTAAATATTATTATACATTCACATAAATAAATATGAGACGTGCCTTATTAGAAAGTGAGATAGTAAACTTAAAGGTATAACCGTATAAAGAAGTGATAAAGCTTAAAAATTATAAAATTTTCCTTTACAAACTTTGTAATCTCCCTACTAAAGGTAGACTCGGGCAAAGTAATATCTTTTTTGCAAACATCATTCTGATAATAAGTTTCATCTAATTTATCACTATCCTTTTTTCATTCAATCTTCATCTAAAGCTCTTACCCTTCTTAGTAAGGTATGGATATTTCCATCACACATGATTTATCGTTATAAGAAATGCGTTATCAAAATGGAATTTTATTTTGCTTATTTTTGCTTGGTGGTTATTTTGGTTTGCCTATAATAAGAATAATTTGATAGTTCAACTTGTCTCTAATGAGACTAGTCTCAATGAGGGCACCACTTAGCCGAACTTCAATAGTTGTATATAGGCCCATCCAACAACCCTTATTATTCATGCGTCTCATCTATTAATTCAATAAGACATGTCTCAAACAATAATTTGCCTTGATAGTTTGCCCAAAACTACTTCCCAAATATATAGCTCACTCCATTAGAAAACATTTTTATGGAATGGTTTGCATTAAGCAACCTTAATTCTGAAATTGACAAATCTAGGGTTTTCAAACGTCAGGAACATATTAGAAAATGAAAAATCTCTCTTCCAATGTTAAATAATGGAGCGATCCCAGAAATAACAGTGTAAACTTACTTTGATGGGTCGAGACATGATAACTGCCAAGCAATGACAGGTTTTGCCATTAGAAATTATTCAGGTGAGATTAATTTTCTTGGCGCTTGACCTTGTGGTACTTCGTCCATGATATGGCTACATGAAAAATGATTATTCATTTGAAAGTGCAAGAATTTCAATGTGATATTAATTGCTCAATGATAAACTCCAACTTAGCTATAACAAGAACGATTTTGCTAAACTTTGCGTTTGGCCCACTCGTTAATAAGCAATAGCTTATACACTAGGTCAGGGGCCTAAGCTTCTTGGGGAGAACCTACGGGATTTATTCTTGAATGCTCTCTAGCGTGCATTAGGAGGTGCCATTTAGTTTGTCCAAAGACGAAGAAAGTTCCTATTTGCAAACACTAAAATACCTAGTCTGCCTCCTCATTTAATTTTTCTTTCATTTCCATTCTCCCAGTAGTCTATATAAATGATCCATTCATCTGCATAACACAACCAACATCTTAGAGTGAAATTTTTTCGGCCACGTAAATTGGTGACTTTGATGGAAGAATGTGGTGGTGACCTTAAAGTAGGGACGTGGTGTGTGGCCCAATGGATGACGAGTAGCCTTGACGGGGGATGGTAGTTGAGGACAGCGGAGGGTGCCTGATGCAAGAAACAACATTGGATGGCCAATAAAGGACAGCGTTCGGTGGCCTTCACGGAGTGGTGACTAGATATATAAGATGGTGGTGGTGACTAGATGGAAGATGGTGGTATGATGGTATCTGGAAAACCCGGAATATGAGGAAGGGAATATAGAGAAATAGAGAGTGTGTTTATGGGGAAGGGGAAACGTTTGAGGGATTTTCATTAGAAGATGGTGATATCTTTACTATATATGTAAATTGCAGTACCATGATCTTGTTGATGAATTGGTTGATAAGTTCAAGGATACCACCTAACTTTCTTGTAAATGCAAAATTGCACATTTAATAGGATTTGTTACTATAAAACACAATATGGCTCGACTCTAAGCTTTAACCATTACTTAAATTTATTTCTCGACTCTGTTAAGTAATCAGATGTCGTTTGGCCTTGATTCTACATTTTTTAGTTTCTCCTACACAAATTAATATTCTTCTCCCCCTTCCTTTTTTCACTTCCTCCTCCTCCAAAAGCTTCTAGGAACTAAAGCTTTTAAAAGTTTCTTTTTTTTTGCCCCATTTTAGTTTCTTAGAAACTCATGGACAAGAAAAATAAATGAGGGAGAATAAGGGACAAAAGATTTGTGAAGGAGAAACTCATTATTCTAGAAACTAGGCTAGATGGCACCTCTGCGTACCTTGTTACTAAACTGAGAAATAAACTAAGAAATGTATGTCATAATGTCAACATTCAACACATTTGTTACTAATGATAAATAAAAATATCAACCATTCAAAACATTCTTTTCACCATTCAACATAATTTTTTTTACTAAAAAACGCCAAAAAAAGTTACAGAACTGAATAAAAAATCAAATTTTCCATAATTTGTTCCTCTTCTGCCTCGAAGTTGTCAATATAATCACCCAATACTGTACGCCAAATTATCCTCGGAGATGTAGCTTCTTCGATCAAGGCAATGTTGTTAGAGTTATTCTTTTCTTCTTAGTTCTTCCCCACAATACCATCGTCAGATTCTTGCCGTAAATATTGAGTGGCAATTTTTAAATTTGAGAGTCTCCGAATTTAATTCATGTCATATACTCACCGAAGAATCTATACACAGTCCACATGACATTACCTATTATCTTCTTCCATAGAACACCATCGGATTCTCGCTGTAAAAATTTGGTCACCATACTTCACTTCTTGAGTCGATGGAAACTCATTGGAAAATTTACAAAACCAAACATTTTATAAAAAAAAATTCATCAATTTCATTCCCTCCTCTACCTTGGTTTTGCTTTCTTAAAACCTACAACTTTCTCTCCCAAGTGAAAAAATTTATTCCACTTTCCCCCATTTTATTTTATTTTTTCCTTGATTACGTGGCAGCTTTATAGGGACTATTTTTTTTTAATCTTTCTTCTTTTGAAAAGTGCAAGATTTTAATGTGATTTTATTAATCGCTATGGATAGACTTCTATTTAGCTATAACAGGAAGGAACCATATATACGTCGATGCCTCCTTTTTTTTTCATTGTCATTATTCTTATTCTCTCACCTCCTTTCCTCAACTGCACCTTAGTCTCTGTTTTTCTTAATTTTAAGGTTGTCATAAATTTGTTTGCGATATCAGATTCTTCGTTTACGGCCTACTGAATTAGATAAATCTTAACCTTTTGGGAACTTTGTCGGATTGACGAACCCATTCGAGAAAGGTGGTGATATAATACAACAATGTTGGAAGGTATGCAATAGTGTTAGATATTAGGTTTTATGGGGAAGAGTTCTTTTTTTTTTTTTTCCATTATAAGTGTATTCGTTTGATTTCAATGCTCGTTATCGTATAACTTCTATCAATAAAATAAGGGAATTTTGTACGAAACCATCTTTCACATATCAATTTTTGTGACAAACCATCTTATAAAATTGATTTTGTGAAGAACCACCTTATATAATTAATTACCCTGATTGGTACCACCTTTTACCACATTCCGGTGAAAAAAAAAGGAGAGGAACTTCCCGATTTGCCCTCATTTCTTTTATTTTTTTCACTTCCTCATATCTGATACTATTGAACCAAAGCTCAAACTCATCAAGCTTCAATTTAAACACATAAAAAAAGGGGAAAAAGAAAATGAAAAGGAGGAAAATTCACTGTGACGTGGCAAATAAAAAAGGGGGAAATTCTTTTAGGCAATTATCAGATATGAAGAAATGAAGAAAATAAAAGAAATAAGGGCAAATCGGGAAGTTTATCTCCTTTTTCACCGGAATGTGGCAAAGGTGGTACCAATTAGGATAATCAATTATATAAGGTGGTTCTTCACAAAATCAATTTTATAAGGTGGTTTGTCACAAAAACTAATATATAAAAGGTGGTTCTGCACAAAATGTCCATAAAATAATTATTACTTAAAAAAAATAACAAGGATATATGTATGACACCAAAGTGGAGACAATTAAGTGGTGGCAACGTGATACAAATATGTGGAAGCCAAACATAGATGCAGGTAAACTAGCAAGGATATTGAATTATTGATACATGTATGGCTCTAAGGTGGAGACAATGAAATAGTGGTGACCTGATGCAGATTTGTGGAAGCCAAACAATGCGGGGTAAAATAGGAAGGATGTGTGTCAAATCAATACTATTCCCTCTGTTCCGAAATTAACTTTCAGAAATGGAGAGAGTGCAAGATTTTAGGTGAATATTTTTAGACAAATTTGGCCTTGCACTAATAGAGGGAATAAAAAATCGAAGGAAATTTATGTGAGAGATTAAAGTAATAGAAAAAGATATTATTGTGAGAGAATAAAATAATAGAAAGAGAGAGAGTGTGATTGGAGAGAGAAAGTGATTGGAGAGAGAGTATATATTTTTTTATTATAGTTGTGAGTTAGTGGATGGGTATTATAGAAAAGTTATGTGATTTTATGGGTTTTGAAAGCTAATTTTGGGACAAAAAATATGGTGTTTTTGAAAGTTAATTACGGAGTATTAAATTGTTTGTTGTAAAAAAAAATCCAAATAAATGAACATGATGGTGGCGTCTAATGAAATGGGGAGAAACCCTACCAAGGGCCATAAAAAGAAGAGTAACTCTCCTATACAACCGTCTAATAGTTAGACGACTTGATTAAAGGGTGATTTTTTTTGTAACTTAGGGGCTACTTTATATTACTTGACCCAATAAAGAAATGACTTTTTATAATTTAATGGCTACTTTTATCGGTTTAGGGGCTACATTTTTACGGCTTAGGGTATTTTCATAAAATTATAATAACATGTTAAAAGTAACCTCTAGATGGCTAAAAATAGCCCATAAATTGCCAAAAGTCACCATTACATTTGATCGTCTAACAGTTAGACGGTTGTATACAAGAATTTGCGTAAAAAAAATTATTTCATCTAGCGGACCGTAGATACGCCATGTTAATTAGAGTATAATTTTATATGTGACAATTTTACATTGCTTTTTGATGGGACATCAATAGTAACTTCATAAAATCTATAATAATTCTGGATAAATCTCCTACCAAATTATTTATTGTGTCCATTAAAAAAACAAAAGAGATAAAGATTGACTTTGATAAATATAATCAACGTCTATGTTTGTAAGGATAGCTTATCAAAACTATACGTGAAAGCTATCTAAAAGGTGATTGGTCCACTGATAAACAAATTATATCTTGTACACTAGATCACAAGTTTAATTCTCCCGAGGACTCATGGGGAGCACCTATACAAATGTATTTGTGAAATACATGAGGTTGTACGTTATGAGATGCCCTTTAGCCACACACGCGGCACGCCCAAGAAGAAAGAAGTTACTTTTTGCCAACACAAAAAAACTGCATGAGAAAGCTCAAAATGAGACATAAAAGCTGAAAATAATTAGAGAAACAGTTTAGTTGAGATCAGAAAAATTAGGTTAGAATTGAAAAGGTGATTAAAGGTGAAAAGGTAACTAAAAGTTGACAAACACTAATAACGACCTTTTTAAGTTGTTTTAACCACCCTAAAGCCTACAATATCGGATCTAGTCATTCATCAAAGCTCTAGTTAGGTGTTATGCGAAAAGGTTGTATGAGAAACAACGATCAACATCAAAAGGAAGCTGTTCGGAATCCCAAGTATTAGATAGCTTTTCTTAATTAATGTATTCGGCCATTTTATATTTTTGTTGTATTAAATTCGATATCATTTGTAGATGTTATCTGACGTTTATTCAATATATTCTACGACCCAACCCAAATTAAACTGAATTTGAAAAAATCTAATTCAAAATCTGCTTTGTGAATCTGTACAACAAGTTAGGCCCCTAATTAAATTGCCATGTCCAAAATATAAAAAATTTAATAAAGTGGTAAACTGGTAAGAGTACAAATTAAAATAACATATTTAATTATATAGGTTAGATTAGGGTTGAGAATTTCAATACAAACTTATCACGTTTGACCCTTTTATTCACATGCCAAGAAATAACTCATTTGACCAATATTACTATTAAAACTTGAGTGTGAATTTACAATATTCCTTGCCTTGGATTTAATCCTCCATATGCTTCTCTAACAATGTCCATGACCATGAGGATATACAAGCAAATATTAGTGCTGCTGCTGGTATGGAAGTGGCGCCTGATTTGGGCACCTATCTCGGTATGCCGACGACTAAAGGGCGTGTCTCCAGGAGCACGTACCAACACTTGCTAGACAGGGTGAACAAACGACTTGCTGGCTGGCGAAGCAAACACCTTTCCATGGCGGGACGTATTACCTTAGCCCAAGCCACACTTTCGAGTATTCCTTATTACTCGATGCAGACGACACTTTTACCAAGAGCAGTATGTGATGAAATTGACAAGAAGACAAGAGGTTTTATTTGGGGATCGACCGATGAACAACGCCGAATCCATCTCACAAAATGGGAGCAGGTCACTAAACCCAAAGAGCTGGGTGGTTTAGGCATCAAATCTATGCGTCAAGCAAATGCAGCCTTCTTGTCAAAACTGGGATGGCGTGTGCTAACAGAGCCAGATACTCTATGGTCTAGGGTGGTTCGCAGCAAATATTGTCATGGTAGATGTGACATTGATATGTTTGATGCTAGACGCAATATGTCTAACCCATGGAGAGGTATTACGCAATCAGCCCATGTTATTAAAGAAGGCGTTCGAGCGGTCGTGGGTAATGGAAACAGGACCTTTTTTTGGCTGCACAATTGGGTAACTAATCAACCTCTAGAGAGACTTGCTGTTTCACCATTGAACGAAGAGCAGCTTGCAATGACAGTGGCGGATTACTGGGACGGGGAACGATGGAAATTGGACCTCTTTGCCGACCTTTTACCACAAGATATTTTATCACAAATTGCCTCATTTGAACTTAGTAACTCAGCTAACATGGAAGATAGGCTTTGCTGGGGTGCTAATCATTCTGGTGCTTTTAGTGTCAAGTCAGCTC
>BSSO01002731.1:0-18388 GCA_030267885.1 Mesembryanthemum crystallinum
GTAATTTTATATAAGTAAAAACTATAAAATGATGATATTATGAAAATACTAGTTAACATGAATCTAATATAAGTATTTTGACATTGTAAATCTTTATATATTTTCACTGATTAATGGTCAAAGTTTTTTATTTTTAACCTCAAAATGTCAAATGTAAAGAACTTTATGGGACTGAGGGAGTAAATGTTTTTCGTGAGAGGTGAACTATCTGATCTCGTGTATAATTGTTAGTTTGAACAAGAGATATTAATAGTTGGTTAAACATCTCTTTTAAGTCAAAAATTTATATATACACCATTTTTCCCAAGAGATATCAAGCACTAGTGAGTTGTCACTTATATATCAGTCCATAGAAGAAAATAAAGATGGAAGGAAGAACACCGTGGGATGATACGTCAGTTTATGGCCCAAGTTTGTACGTGGCTGGTTATTGGGGTCGTACCGGTCTGTGTTAAACTTAAAAAGAGTTAAGACATAAGGTAATTTGCCATTTTCCTGAATTTCTGTTGCTGATTGATATCTAGGTACTATATATATTTACTCAATACTATGACCTGTTATCTCCTTATCATTTTTTTTTTCTACAATTACTCCCTACATTTTATTTTTTCTTTCTAGTAAACCTTTGCAGCACATGTAGTAGAGTTTGTTGCAGCCAGTACGTACGTTGCCATTATGACCCTTATCAATTTATCAACAAAACATGTTGAATCCCCTTGTCTCTAAATCGTGCTAGCTAGCTACACTACTTATTAGTCATTAGGTAACAATTGTTTGTTATATAGTGCGTGCATCCGAGTTCTCAACTTCTCATCAATTCATCATTGTGTGCCCCAAGCATAATTTGTAGGTAAAGAGACTCTATCTCAATAATCTCACACAGTAAAACATTCTTGTAAGGGTGCTAATAAGTAGGGCATAATAGAATGAATGAATGAAAGGGTCAAATAAGATGCATGCTAATTGTGGTAACTTATAAGTGGTTAATGATATAGAATGAGAAAAATTATAGAGGATATATCATTGTACAAAATAGTACGTTAATATATATATATATATTTTCTTTATATGGCTAGCTTCTCCTCCTCATTCCTCCACTACATTTTTAACACCCACCACTATTTTTATTTTCTTAATTAATTGTCAGCGCCCCTCACTTGATAATTATGCCATGGGTGCACCGTGCATGTTATACTTGTAGCAGATAAATTTGTGACTTGATGTAATTCTGCTTTGGCAGTTAAAATCAATTAATATACTTGTATATAAGCCAACCACAAAGAGAAGAAAGGAACATTAAGGCTAATTGCAATCCAATCATTATTGCAATTTGCAGGCTATGTGTTTAAAGAAGGAAGCAAAGAAGCCAATTGGACGACTAATTTGAGGTATTCTACCAAATGGTGGACTTCATCTAAGTCAATGGATTTTGATAAAAATAGAGTACTTAAAATCCTCTTACTTTGTGATTCATTAGGCAATACTCTTTTAAAGTTATGTTCGAAACTTATTTACCATACCTATCTGCCTCAAAAAATATATTAATAATTTATTTATTAGAGGTCCAATTTAATAGTTACAACTTACAAGCCTTATAAAAAGAGAGGATAAAGGGGTAGATCTCCTTTTTTTTTTTTTTACAATAAAAGGAGATGGATTATTTTGAATATAGTTTACTGTGATAACCAACCCGAGAGTAACACATGATTTTGAATTTGTTTACTGAAGTAAGTATAAATTAAGAGACAAGGATTTTAGGTGTAATATAAGTTCTAAGCTGCATATGGACATATTCTCTGATGATCAAGCATTGCCTAGGGATCCTTTTCCAAACATAAATGCATATGATCAACAGATCAAGTACTATATATTTATGTAGTAGTATATAAATTTCAGAGGAACAAATGAGGTTACCGTTTGCTCTTATCTAGGAATGATGTGCGAGATTTGTGATGCTGCTTTATTAGTTAGCTTATATAAAGTATAGTAATAGGAACAAAGCATCCTAAAACCATAAAAATCCCTCAGAAAACAACCAAATTAAACAGCGCACAATCAAAGCTAACTCATACTAAAAAGGAACCACAGCTGACAAATCAGACCAACGGCAAGATCTACTGATCCATTCCAAATGAAACACCCCCACCTCCCAACCCTTTGCCGTTTAGCTAAGCAAAGTTGCTTTTTATCCTTTAGCCAAAGTGTCTCCAACTATTTTTCAAGGATTTAATATACCTTATTAGATTAGAAATTAAGAGATACTTTACTGATTGAGAGTGTTATCTTTCAAACTAACGATTAAGAGTAATTGGTCTCTAGCTAGCAACTTAACAATAACGGGGTTTAGTATAGGATACCTTAATATTTAAAACTTTTTCTCTAGTACAAACCGTCTTCTAAGATATTTTTTTTTTTCTAGCCAACTAAACACAATCATAATATTACACAGTCTTCTTCTATTTTCTGGTTCCATAGTATAAACTTTTAATCGACCTATAACATGAACCTATAATAAAGGGCGAGGAAACCTCAATTAAAAATACATCTATAGATCTTCTAACATATATATGCGAGATATTCTAAATTCGTACTATTTTTTTTTTTTCTACCATACCAATTGCTATTATGAGTATTATTAATTATATGCATGATTTGTTTTTTGTCAAAGGAGTATTATATTATTAGTAGCTGGTTATATATATGTATTTAGAGGGGGAGTTGTTACGTTGCAGCCTGCAGGGGCATGTCTTTGGTGAGATCTGTATTATGTTTCTGATATTTTTGCTGGCTTCTCGATCGATCCATCCATCTAACTGACAAAATAATGGAGTACTCTATAATAACCACTACTTATATATCCGTTGTTGCTTAGCCAGCTTAAAAAGATAAGGATCCTAGGTGATCAGTAGAAGACTTGAGACTTGAGACTTAGAGAGGGGACAATTCTCCTTTGCTATCGGTTCCTATAATCTAACCGACAAAGTCCCATCTCATTAATTCATCATCAAAGTTGATTNTTTTTTGAGGAATTCTAAGATCTCATCCGACTTGCCATGCGAAGGCCAATGGCAAAATGGGCCTGGGAGAACGTTATACTAGAAGAATTCCCGCCCCTAAACGGCCCAATCAGCTAACGAAGCCGACATGGCCCTAATGACGACTAACTACGTACCAATCCTTTTTTTTTTGGGGGGGAGTAATGCTCAAATATTGGTTGATAACAATATGACAAGGGCAAATTCTTATTTGAGACGTGTCTCACTAAGTTCTTAGATAAGACGCATGAATAATAAGAGTTTGTGGGTTGGGCTTACATCCACTTATTGAAGTTGGGCTAAGTGGTGGCCTCATTGAAACTAGTCTCATTAGAAACAAGATAGATAACAAGACATCTTATTCAAACGAGATTGTATGATCATTGGAGTTGTTAAGCTACGAAGGGCAAATCTGTAATTTTGTCGTGTTAGTTGCTGAGTCAGCTTGCATTGTTTGCTATCAATAGTTAAGGAGCTTTGTTAGTTTGTTAAATGCTGATGTAACTGTTAGATATATAAAAGCTATGTTTGACACCAACAGTTAGTTTTTGAGTAAAGATTATGTTGTTTCTTATACTAATCTGTATCCATACCCATGCACGGGATAATTATAGAAAAACATACTCCATATTAAATACAAAAAATTAAAATATGACAAAGTGTATACAAATTTGCATACAATCAAATATTAAGCTATGCAAACAATAAACCTTCATATTCTATCATTTATATGCGCATAGCTAAATAACCATTTTCTAAAATTAATTAGACATTGCTTTATAAGATAATGTCGAAGTGTTTTAGTCTAAAACATAGTACTCTATAACATTGAAGCATTAGAAATTTTATTTTTACGTTTTTATAGCACAATTGGTACTCTATAAGTTACTTATAATGGCTCAAATGTAAGACAAGGCCTAACTTTGAAAAATTGAATTATGCCATAAATAATTGTACACAAATATTTATAACTAAATGGGATAAAAAAAAAAAAAAACACAAATTCTTGTGTACAACTGTCTAACCATTAGACGACCGAATATAATGGTGACTTTTCGCAATTTATGGACTACTTTTAACCACTTAAGGGATACTTTTTATATTTTATAGTAATTTTATAAAACTATCTTAAGTCATGAAAATGTAGCCCCTGAGTCGATAAAAGTAACCACTAAATTGCAAAAAGTTATTGCTCAATTGGGTCAAGTTGTATAAAGTAGCCCCTAAACCACTAAAAATAACCCCTAAATTACGAAAAGTCACCATTAAATTATGTCGTCTAACAGTTAGACAGTTGTACAAAAGAGTTACTCAAAAAAAATATGTAATATTTATAATTAAATTGGATAAAAATATGTTTATGAGTCTCAAGTAATGTTCCTATTTTTGACTTAATTAGTTCTACATGATGTCGAATCGTATTTAATTGGAAGTCATTTGCTTAAAAATATTAATTTCCTATTACATATAGGATGAGATTTTAATTTTTTTCAAGTAATTTATAATTATTACATATACTTCATTAATTGGGTATATTTGAGTTTTGTAAAATACTTACTATCTTCTAATAGTAGGTCAGATGAGATATCATCCTAATTCATTTTTCCTGAGTTTTATTAGTGAGTTGTATTTTTTTGAACTGATCTAAATTGCACTAATCTGAACTGAATTGAATGAATAATAGTAAGTTGAGCGTGCCCTAATTTTTCTGGTATAAATCTTTTATGAAGAAGTTGATTTTAGTGTTGATATATATAGCTAGTCAGTTTTCATTGTTAATAAAAATTAATATTTACGTCCCAGTACATACTACATATTAGAAAGAAACTGGGCTCATATACTTTCTTGTTCTCAAAGTTTATGATCATTCTAAATCTGTTATTAGTTGTATACATATTAATTTTAGAAGGTACTATACAAAACGATCAAGTAAGTATGTTTAAATAGTTGTCTCATTGGCAAAAAATTTTATAAGTTTTGTCGTTATAATCAAAATATTATTATAATTTTTTAAAATAAACATAATTTTTCCCAATAGGTAACTTTCTCCTAATAACTTCCTTTGTTAGTGGGGGAATGGCTAAGTAATGACAATGTGGAGAACTCCCAATTCTTAATCCATATTCAATTCGCAAGAAGGTATAGGGGTAGATGTGAGAGAAAAAGATTTAATATTGAATTGTATTTTCATTTATGTGTGTGAGATCTCGATAGTGAGCATGGCCGAGCCAATGCTGTGCTTCGGAATTAGACTATAGTGTAAGTTTTTGAACTTTCTGTTTCCTTTCCACGTTCCAATGCTTTGACACACAATCCATATATACCCTATATCTAATTTAACCCACAAACGTAAATATGTATTTAACACAGCCAATATATAGGGTATATCTAATTTACCACAAACGTAACTATACATATTGGAAATTCACCAAAACAATGAACAGTCACTATAAAGAAAGAGGGAAGAAATAAAATTTGATTAAGATGATCTGATTACACGAGCTGCTATATATACAACTTTATTACAACAAGCATCAAACTAGTTAATCGCAAGTAAAAAAGAAATAATATCTAACAACCGTTCTTACAACTTATGTTGGAATGAAATTATGGTAAAAATAACAAAAGGAACAATATATAAGGAAAGTTATTGTAGCTCCATCAATCCATTCATTTTAAATTGAAGCAGGAGAAAGAAGGAGAGAAGGGAGATGGCACTTTCAACCAGAAAGGGCGAATTGAGGAAAATTAAGAGGTAAATCACATCCAGGCCCGGCATTTGGGGAGGGCACCAAGGTTACTTGCTCAGAGCCCAACGCTAAAAGGGGCTAGATATAGAAAGAATTATACATTTAAATATATTAAAGTTTTATAATTTACTAGTATGGGTTTGACGGTCCTAATTTTATTTGTAGCCGTCAATGTGCTTCTTTTTCCTCGTTCTTTTATAATTTTAATTTGTGTCAATACTATAATTATTTTATTTTATATTACATTACATTATATTATATTATAAACACACTAAATTGTACACCTTAGCAAAATATTTGTTTGTAGAGTCCCCTTATTGATTTTCGCCTGAAGGTCTATAATATGATGTTTTTTTCATCGATAACAAGTTGAATCTTGATCAACGCTTTTTAGATTATTTTAATCAATGGTGAATTGAAGTGTAATCAATGTTTCGTTACTAGTTGTGATTTGCAACTTAAACTAAGTCGTACATATGATTGTGTGTCAATTGCTCCTAATTAACCTACTGTGATTTATTGAATGCGTGATTAACTTAAATTAAGTCGTCCATATGATTGTGTGCCAATTGCTCCTAATTAATCTACTGTGTTTTATTGAACGGGTGATTGTTCATTCGTAAATTATATGCTTATTAGAAATCTTTTGTATCAAGTCATTGAGCCAACCCAACCACGATCATAATACAATCCACAACGGTAGAAAGTCCTTAATAGGCCCATAGAAGGGGCCACTTAAGCCCAAAAAATGAAGGCCTTATTGATATAGTAGGTGGACTCTATCACTTATAAACCAATAGTTTAACCATTTTTAAAGGATTTGAGGGAGGGAAAATGACAAAAATAATTTAGCCTTCTTATTTTTTGTGCTCGATATTTTTTTGAACTGAAAATAAAACTGATTTTTTTTTTTTTTTTTTTTTTGCACTTTAGAAAAGCCAAAATTGGCTCCAAAAAATAACAATGTCAAACAACAAATTGCAACCGTTAAATGGATTAAAAAAAGTTGGGGTATAAAAGACTTTTCACATCTCTGACCACATAAAATTTGTTTTACAGTCAAGTTTAAAAAGTAGTTCACTAATAGATATTACTCCCTCCGTCTCGCCCATACGTTACCAAACCAACAATTAATATGTCCCACCCACATGTTATCAAACCAAATAAATCCTCATAACCTTCCCATATTACCCCTCTAGTATCTTCAAAATACTCCCTCCGTTTTTTTTTTATATTACGTTTTAGATTTTCGTGTCCAAATTTGACTATTAAATTGTGAAAGATTTACTTTGATTCACAATATAAAAAAAATATTGGTTGGATTCGTATCGAGAAGTAGAATTTTTTTTTTTTTTTTAATTCCACAAAGCCGGTTTGAGGGGGGATTGAGAACTTCAAACCTCCATAAACCCCTCTTCCAATTGAAAGTTTGAAGAGGGATTAAGAACTCAAATCCATGAATCCATCCCTTGATGCTTTCATGGGATGCCTTTGGGGCATGAAAGTGTTGGAAAAGGAGCATACCTTTGCTTTTGCTAATTTGGGAAGAAGCCCAAACGACAATGGGCAAAGAGGTTTAAGATAGCTTCTAATTAGATCCAGAGGCCGAAGGCGGGTTTTGAAGACTGATACATATTTATCTTGCTCAGTCAATCAAGTGGGTTTGTACATCAAAAGGGGGTCAAAATAATTACAAACCGTTACGCACACTAGGGGGAGTACATCCAAAACTAAGGGACCAACAAGGTCTAAACCCGCCGCCCAAACTACTAACCTGTGTGCAATAGAGTTTAAGCATCTAGGTACAAAAGTAATAGAGGTGTGTGTAGCAACCCTAAGAACATCAATGTTAGATAAAAGACATCTAGTACCCCAAGGAAGGGGACCTATGTGAATGCCATCAACAATCAATTACTATTCCCTCCGTTTCACTAAAATCTTGTCGCCCAAACTCTGCATGGTTTTCAACACGGCACTTTGATCATGAATAATTGTATTTATATAAACTCGAAAATTTATAAAATTTTAATATTTTGAAAATAATATTCAAGATAAATACAAAAATATTATTTTTACTTTGAAAATCATTATATTTTTTCATATATTTTCAAACTTTGACTTTAAAAACTTTAGGCGACAAGATTTTAGCAAAACGGATGGAGTATCAATTATCAATTTCTTGAGTTTATGACTCGATTATCAAAGTAAACTGCTGCGGTGGTTAAAGCATTAAAACAAACAAGAGATACAAAAGGGACATTTTAGGCCCTCACTCAAAGTAGAGATGGTATTTTCACCTCTCTGCTCCTCCACCAGCTCCTCCAGAGCCTCTTTTTCATCGGTGGTGCGATCCTCTACGCTACGGCGCAGGTTGCCGATTGTTGGCGCATTTTGTGTGCTCACTTTCGGCTTCTCCAGTTTCCTCCCTTCTCTCTCTTCTCCTTTCAAGACCAGCACCGCTCACTCTCTCCTCCGGTACTCTCTCTCTCTCTCTCTCTCTCTCCTCGAATTGAGTCGTTTGAGTTCGCCAAATTTCTGTATTCCTTCTCCTTTCTATCTCTTTCATCGCCATATGCTTTGTTGGTGACGATTGACGACTAATTTAGTGCAATTTGATTTTCATAACTTGCATATCTGTTAGGGCGTTGATTTGATCAAATGCCTAATTTTGTTCGAAGCGATTGATTGTGCTGATGGTGATTATTTCTGTTTCTCTGAATTATTTGGTCGTAATTTTGGTGTTTTAGATCCGAATTTGGTGAGAAAGCACAATCCAGAGGCATTCACTCGACCAGAATGGAAGCAGCTAGCGCCACTGTGCCAAGCATCGTTGTTTACGTCACTGTTCCTAACAAGGAAGCAGGTTTGATTTTGTTTGACATATGTTCTTAGCTTTTCTGAGTTTCATCTCTTTGTTTATTTAGGTTTTTGTCCTTGATTAGCTTAACAGCGATCATTTGATTGTGTGATTCTTCTGTTTTGTTACATTGTCTGTACAGTTGCTCAGTTTCAAATACAATAGTATATAGATATTACATTTGTCATTAGTTATCCAGTAGAGGAGCTACGTGTTGTACATGTTGTAAGCAGTGAATATTGTGTATTTTGAATTTGTTTGCTTGAATAAAACCTTGTAGAAAGGTAGGGAACCTCTACTAAGTGTAGCATATAAGTCACATTTGGTTCAGGATTGCAGAAAATCCAGCGTTTTAAGATGATCTTGAAGTACTAAACTATTCCTACTACTTAATTTATCTAGTTTAGGTACCACGCTCTGTACACTAATCTGTCAATAACTTTTAATTTTGTTTTGTGACTTACTTTGATGCTATTCCAGTCAATGTTATGCTATTCGAAGTGTTCTTTACTTGAAGTCTGAGAATGAATATCGTCGTAGTATCTGCAGAAATTCCTGATTGTGCTCAATTGAGCTGGCATTTTGGAGGTCGTTCCGCAAAATTAACGCTCTATTTCTTAGTTTTTTTTCTTCTTTTCTCAAGCCTGCTCTGTTGTATGGCTTACTTTCTTCATATGGGCATCATTCTTTGCTCTATGTTGCATGCACTCAACTAAAAATAACTGACACGGCCATTTTTTAAAAAAATCAACTTTTTCGGTCTAAGTTTAAGTATTTATACGTATGTTGCAGTGTGACATAAGGTAAAGGAAGAGTCCATTAACATAGTCTTGCTGCAAAAATATTAATGCAACCCTGAAACTTCATGCAGGAAAGAAGCTGGCAGCAAGCATAGTTAGAGAAAGACTTGCAGCATGTGTAAATCGAGTTCCAGGCATGTATTTGACTAAGTTCACATTTTTCGTAGCTCTTATCAGTCATGCTTTTTTTCCCCCTGCTGCTGTTAGTCCTGTTACTTTGTCTGAAATTTGTGAATCATAAATCTTTTCTTCCTGTAAATTCTCATCATGTTGGTGAAGATGAAATGTGATTGAGAGTAAATGATTTTGTTCAAACTGTTAGTTGGTTCTTAGAAATTTCAGAGTGTTATTGCTTTGGTATGTGAAGCGTATTTTCTTAGTAGTTCATTTTCAGTTATAGAGCCTGCAGTTGCATGCCTATTCAGCTCCTACTATAACTCATTATATATTTTAAAGTTATCCTAGGGCATATGCATTTATTTCTCGATAGCTTAGATAGGAGAATCTGTCGGTCTTGCTCTTCATCTTTTATCTTAGTGTCCTAAAAAGTACACTATTAAGCACAACTGAAATATGAGCAATTGTGTTTCCTGTGATCCATGGATATCTCTCTCTTTTCTTTTTCCTTCTTTTATATCTTCTTTGTGTATGAGTAAGAGGGATATGTATAACTCTGTTTTATCAGAATACTAAAGAGAATATGTAGACTCTCTTTGCCTGATAAGTTTGCTAATCATTTTTAAATCTGTGGCAAAACCAGTTGATGAAATGTGGAGTAAATATCGTAAAGCTCTCTGATAAAGTTTGTCCCACCTTGCTTGCAATGTGCTGAGTCCCTTAACTGTTTTTGTAAAATCAAATCATGTATATGGCTAGGATATGCTATCTTTTAGCAGGTGGACAGTGCTTGCCAAGTTGCCACTGAATTGCTGGAACACATCTTCTAAGCTTTTATTTTTTGGAATTTTGAAATGCCCCTAAGAATTTATGTAATTTGCACCTCGATTTCCTCAATTAAAACACATGTCAGGTTAATGTCTCATCTGCTGTTGCATGTAGCAGTTTGTAGTGTTGTAGTCTTGGGTACAAGCATAGTTTGTTTGTGTATATTGTAAATTATCATGATGCATGTTGACCACTGTAAACAGTTGAACAGCCCAATAATATATATTGCATATCACTTTGAATTGGTGTCTACTGGAATTTAGTTAGAAAATTGCTCACCCTTGATGCAAAACATATAGGCTTATATTGCAAACATCCTAAGGGGTTCGGCATTGGATTTCCTGTACCGGTAGGGTTGGGATGGTTATAAGGTGTGAACTATTGTGGACTGGTAGTCAAGCTTCAGAATTTCTGTCTATGGACTATTCAAGCTTATTCATGCTTCACAAAATTCTTTGCTAAGTTTAATTATCTTTTATGCAGGTGTTGAGTCTGTTTATGAATGGAAGGGAGAGGTAAGCACCATATCCGCATCAAGCTGGCATTAGTTATTCTAGCATGCACATAAGCAAAGAACACTGCTGGTTAGTTGAGGATGCAAATGTGAACTGAAAATTCTTTTTTCAATGCTTTAAGCCTCTTATGTATGTTTGTGTTTTGAATGAATTAGTTTCTATGTGAGGACTCAGTTGCTTGTATTGAGTGAATTGCTGCTGTTGGAGTGTATTAGTTTTTCATTGGGAGTGCTGAACGGATACTGGGATGTCATGTTATTCTGTTTACTGTTCTCACATTGTCCATTCTTGTTAAAAGTCACCACCACTTGTATTCTAGGTCATACTCATATTTATGCATGATCCTGACTGATATCATATTTACTGATGGATGAGTGGTCCGAGTCTTTAATTGGACATGTTATTACTTTGGTTGCAGATACAAACAGATTCAGAGGAGTTGCTTATAATTAAAACCAGGGAAGCCCTCTTAGGTGCTTTGACAGAGCATGTGAAGGCTAACCATGAATATGAGTAAGTTATCAATAAGGCTACCATGTTTATTCCTCTTAATATGGATCATTCACAGTTAGTAGAGTCTTCTTATATTGAATGGGCTACCTCTATGCATGTATTTCAGAGTTTGTGTCTGCCATGCAAATAATGTTTGAGAATTGACACACCCTTGATCATTCTTGCTATAATGACACCCTTTGTTAAGATGACTGAAACAATCACCAGATTCTGATTGTTTATGTGCTGAAATTATGTGGGATTACAGTTGCATGTAGCTCCATTCATGATTCAATGCCTGTGAGAAGCTACAAAATAATTGACTGATTTGTCATTGATTATTTTGAACAGTGTGCCTGAAGTGATTGCAATGCCGATTACTGGTGGCAATGTCCAATACCTCGAGTGGCTCAAGAACAGCACAAGGGATTGAATCTCAACTTTGGTACCAAACTATGATCAGTGATGTTGGTTTTGTTCATGCTTGTAGTATGGTATAGAACTTTATTGTCTGCCTGTCATTGTGCGGAAAAGATAGTTGCTATCTTGTGTATACTGTTGATGGAGATTTACCAGCATCAGATTGTCTCCTGTTTCCTTTTTTTTTTCTTTTTTTTTTGGGGGGTGGGGGGGGGGGGAGGGGTGGGGGGGGGGGGGTGGGTGGAGGGGGAGATCCCAATTTCCACTCATTCGTCCTTGATCCTCAGCCAGTGAGCCACCCCTTCTAAAGTAGCACATCAAGGCAGTTAGCCATTTTCAGCTGGTAGATGCAAGATGGAAAATCTGGAAAGAGAAATCTGTTGCTTTATTTTGGGCCTAGATGTTCTTGAAAACTTTGAAACTGTCAAATTGTAAAACAAATTCAATGTCCTATAACCTGCATTTTTAAAAGCTTGGAGATTGAATGACAGAATTTGAGAGAGAGAGAGTAGGGAATCCAAACTGGACAGTCGGAGAACCCAGTTCTTTTGTGCAAATCCAAACCGGTTTAAACAGCAAAGACTGTCTGAGTTAGAGGTCTTAAAGACATTTTCAGGGCTGGTCTGAATAAGGTGTAGACTCTAGATGGTTGGGATTGTCCAACGGGAACTGATCTAGACTGAAATTTTGCTAGGCACAATTTTCAACTTGAATTATATTTCCATAACTTCCCAAGGTAAACCAAGCATGTAAAAACTTCTACATAAAGATGAAACCTTCTAATGGTCCAAATAAAACACAGAACAGTATCGAGTCCTTGGATGCCATTTCACAGGTTGACAGCAACATCTTCAAACAAGAAAAAAAAAAAAAAAAAACCATTAACACAACTTGTAACCAGATTGCTCAGCACTTTACATCGTCTATGATTCGTCCAACTGATCCTGCCCAAGCATGAAGACAAGGTTAGATCATTGTAGCAAAAATTTCATGCTTCCTATCAATCTACATGGAAGATGCTTATTTTAATATTTGTTAAAGGTCCCTAATAAACAATCAATTATGAAGTTACTTCTGGATTTGCATGTGCTGTGAGGTTTGCCAGAGTAATACCTGGGCATCTGAAGTCCACAGGGTGAGATTGTCCCTTAGAAGTTGCATGATGAGAGTGCTGTCCTTGTAAGATTCTTCACCCAATGTGTCCAGCTCTGCAATGGCTTCCTCAAATGCCTGCCAAATTTTAATCAGCAAATTATTATATAACAACCACAAGCAAATTGCCTAAATGAATACCATTGGACCCAACCTCTCAGGGTTTTACATGCAATCACAAGATGTAGGTCTTCAATTTAAACACCTCTCAGGCTTTGAACAATGAACACATGTAACCAAAATTAGCAATGCACAAGTATAAACAGGGGAACTAAAGGAAGCACTCTACAAAGTAACAATGTACATGGATTCAATTGTCACAATTACTATTTTGGAATGGGTGGGGGAAAAAAAATAACATTTCTAAATATAGTAATACATTGTAGTGTTTGTGTTTTTAAGATTAATGACATATATATAAGCTAAATCTTAATTTTGAGAGGGATACAATGCTACAATTAAATCCAGATGGAGGGCATACGATATTTCAAGTGTGCTAGACATAAAAGTTAACCTCCCCTGAATTGGAGACAACAATCACGCCAAGAAAACAAAGAGAGAAAGGGACAGAAACAGGCATCTCAACAACTACAACTTTCCAGCTGCTGAACCAAGCAAGTTGTCCTATTCTTTCACATAATCAAATGCAAGTTGCAAATCACATTTAAAAAAGCATTTAGAAAAGTCATGGATATGACAACTGTTGGCAGGGATGTTTGCTAAATTAGTTGCCCAATATGCCATGGCCTTCAAAATTAAAGGAGTCTCTGAATTACTAAGATATTGCAAACATAGAACAATAGTCGAAGAACAACCGCAAACATAGGACTTTATACCATAAGAGTGATAACCTTACCTGTTTTGCCATGCTACATGCTTTGTCAGAGGCATTGAGAATTTCATAGTAGAACACTGAGAAGTTAAGAGCAAGACCCAATCTAATAGGATGTGTGGGTGGCAAATCTGCAACAGCAATGTCCTGAAACAACAATCACACAATTAAGTCAGACAAAAAATCTTACATATAAGCAAGTCTATAACAAATCACAACGATAATGGTTTCTCTAGATTCCAACTAGTGATTTCTTAGAATTCACCCACAAATTAGGCCCAAAACACAAGCAGAACATATGGAAAATGGCCTAGTCTATCTATTAACATGCATGCCTGCCAGATAATTGTTGCCGAGTCCATTAAAAAACCTGAGTTCATCAGATCACAAGCATTCCTGTCCGACCAGTAATCTTGATATATCAAAACTGAGCGATTTGTGTTCCTCAATATCTAATCCTAGTAGGTCCTAGTGTCCTACAACATCAGACAACACTTTGGGAATCAACTCAACATTTATATAACTCAATCCATCTCCAATCCACCAAAGCGTAACCCAAACTCGTCTTCCTATATCTCATACCATGAATGCTGCATGCAGATACTCATCAGGATAACAAAATGTCACTCACAACACCTTAGAATAAGAACACAATATCCACTTTTTCCTCCTCTCATGCCCTTTCTTTGTTGTTCGCACTTCGTAACAGAGCAAGTCTGATTATGACTTCATCTTGACAGCCGAATCTCAGATCCAGTACCTATATATACTTCATAGTATCTCTTCAAGTAAGAAACAATGACATGTGTCCAATCCATCAATTTAACATGTTCATTAGTAAGCAGCACTACCTAATTTACTCTCTTAAGCTCATCACTAATTAGTAGTACCTCACATCCTATAATTCTCTCTATAACACCGCACATAGTCGCACAAATCAGCTCCAAGTCAAAGATTATCATTCCACTACAAATATTCAACCCCTTGATTTCCTATGAACCTAATTTCACTAATCATTCCAGCAGATCTCGATGCAACAGAAACCCTAACCCTAACAAATTCAACCAAACCAAATCGAGCACCAAATCACAAAATTCAAAGCAAAAAGTAAAACACCATAGCTAGCACAACATCAAATACCTGAGCATTCTTGTACGAAAGCATAGTATCCTCAGCAGCAGTCTTCCGCTCATCTCCAACCTTAAACTCCGCCATATACCGATGATAATCGCCCTTCATCTTCCAGTAAAACACCTTCGACTCACTGGCAGTAGCAGTAGGAATCAAACTCGCATCAAGAAGCTTCAAAATGCTCGCACAGATGTCACTAAGCTCATTCTCAACCTTGCCTCGATAATCGCGAACGAGAGCGACATGGTCGTCGTTCTTGCGACCTTCCTCCTTCTGCTCAATCGATGAGACGATGCGCCAAGCAGCTCGGAGCGAGCCGATGACGTTCTTGTATGCGACGGAGAGGAGGTTCCGCTCCTCGACGGTGAGCTCAGAGCCTGCGGCCGCCGTAGTGACCACCAGCTTGTCCATGTACTTGGCCATCTCCTCGTAGCGCTCGGCTTGCTCGGCGAGCTTCGCCATGTACACGTACTGCTCCCTTGTCAGGTTGTCTTGGATTTCCGCCATCGCCATTTTCGGAGAGAGAGAAAATCTCGAGAGGAGAGAGAAAGGAGAGAGAGAGTGTCTGAAGGAGGAGAGAGAAATTGACCTTGTTTTTTTTTTTCTGTTTTGGAATGGTGAGTGAATTTAGAGATGGGAAGGGGTGGTCATGTCATGTCATGACATAAAAGTATTGGGGAGAATATTCGGATGTGGGGCGGCGTTGTTTGGGGAGTTGTTGAGCAACGTGCTGGGATTGAGATTCGGGATATTAAAAACAACTCTTGATTGATTTGATGTGTGGGCTATTTATGTTTATAGGCTGAGATGTCCGAGGTCCAAATTGTTGGATGAGTATCTTGGTTCGAATTTGGACTAGTATTTCAAGAGATATTTCCATTTTCTCGAAATCATGTTGATCAGAAAAAAAAAAAAAAATTCTCAAATAATTTCTATATGAACTTACGTGGGCAACAATATTTTTTTTTTTTTGGGTCCATGGGAGGCACAAAGGCCAATATAATAATTACATACAATTAAGGGGGGAATCGAACCTGGGACCTAATATACTCAGGGCCTCAATCTTAACCATTGGGCTAAAATCTCATCGGCGGGCAACAATATAAATATACTAGTAAAGTTTAGACGGTCCTGCGTCATAATTATTTGGAAAAATTGGCTTAAAATACATGGTCGAGTTATGATTTAGATCTACAAGTAAGATGGATCAAAGAGGGTTAGGAGGGATATAAACACTTAGTGAGGACACCAATATTAACTTACGAGATAATCATAGAATCGATCTTGGTAAAGTGTAAAAAAAATAAAAAAAATAAAAAAGTAAAAAAACCTCTTCTAGATCCTAGTCTAGGCCAGCAAGAGGCCTCAATGTAGGGCAAGGATCGTAGCTCATTAATTGAATGTGGGCATCTAAGTCTGATTATATAGCCTGGTCTTTTTTTCGTAGGGGTGGGAACAATGTTGCTTATAAATTATACTCGAGGATATGCCGAAGAAAATTATAGGTCTAGAAAACTGTGATATACTATGTATTATTCTAACTACGTAACGAAATCCAATAATCCACACAGGCACACACACATGGTAAGCAAAACTCATTAGGCAGTCATTTTAGATTATGGGTTGTATTGTTCAATCAATGAGATTATTGTATGGGAGATCAAATCAATATTTATTCAATGATTCTAATTCCTTGACAGTTCACACTATTCTTGACTTAAGTCATAAGCACCAGTAAAAACCTTGAGTAAACTCTTGTTGGAGCAAAAATAACTTTGGGTAAAGTCGGCTTAGATAATAATTCAAACGGATTTGACTCACAAAACCCCTAAATTAAGGAACGTGACACGCAAGATATTTTAAACAAGGAAAAAAATCAATGACTTTCCCTCATTAATTAGGGCAATCCCCAATATTTCATTACAGCTGTTATTTCCTTTTTATTTTCTTTCCTCTATTGAGCTTGAGCGACACGCAATTGTATTCGAACGATAGAATCCTATATATATAGTCACATTATGAGATATAATTAATCTACTTCCACTTAGTAATAGTAATCAATCCTCTTTCAATTCCTGTTATCATTACATCAACAATGGCCAACAATAGTAACACTAATAACAACCCAGAGGATAAGAGTAAGGAAGCAGGAACCAGGAAGCGAACAAGCAATGGGAGAAGAAAGATCCCTATCGAAAAGATAACAGACCCAACCAAGAAGCATGTCACGTTCTCGAAACGGCGTGTCGGACTCTTCAAGAAAGCCAGTGAGCTATGTGCCTTATGTGGTGTGGAGATGGCCATTGTGACATTCTCTGAGAGGGGCAAAGCTTTCTCCTTTGGCCACCCTGACCCGGATGTCGTGGTCCAGCGTTACCTCACGTATGGGACCCATTGCTCGGATCCGGAGGAAGATCGTAACAACAGTGAACTTGCATTGATGCTGGAAGAGCACAACAGGCGGCAGGACGAGACCAAGAGGAAGATTGAAGAGGAGAAGAGGTTTGCAGATTACCAGGCTATAGAAAAGAGAAGGCTGGCTCAGAATGGCGAAAAGAATGGGAAGAGTGATAACTTTTGGTGGGATGAGGCTCCAGTTGATGAGATGGGTTTAGATGAATTGGAGCAGTTCATGGCTTGCCTTGTGGAATTAAGGAATAATGTTGCGAAAAAGGTTGATGAGTTAACAGGGACAACTTTGCCGTTTCTCCCTAACCCAATGGGTAATATTCTTGTTCATCAGATTGATACCAACCATATCAAGAGCAACAGTTTAGGTTATAGTCCTCGAGGGTTTAGAACTGTCAGCAATTTGAAGTGCTCCGACAGTGCTCAAAGTTTTAGTAGTTCTGCTGGTATGTTAAATACAAATAACAGTCTGATGGCTTTGGAGGATTCCCCTGTTGATGTTGTTTCTCAGAGTTACAACTTTGGGTTTATGAGTGAGGCTCGTGAGATGAACGGAATTATTTTGGAAGACGGTACCCAATTTTCCAATCTATCCCAAGGTATGGAGTTCTTTAATGTTGCTGTGACGAATCACAAGCTCTCGATGATGGAGGATCGCGGTAATCCTTTTACCAATCCTGATATTCCCCACCAGGCTTTCAAGTTTGGCACTCAGTTCTAAGGTTTCTTAGCTAGATAGGAGTCCTAGTAATCTTACAGGTTTTAGTTGCTAGATATGGTAGAGATTATCTTGGAATAAATGTCATAGTTCTTCAATGATTTCATGAAGTATAAATAGAAAGTACACTAATATGCAAAGGAAGTTACTTTGTTTTAGCATTGTCTTTTGAAGCATAAATGTCTTACAGTTTGTTTGATCATAAACATTCTAATTGTAGTAATTTTAAGAGGTCGTTTGGTTGACACCAAAATATGTAGGAATTGCAACTTCATGGGAAGTAGAATTTATGTAGTTGTTTGGTTGACAATATATGTGGGAAGTTGGACTTC
>BSSO01002732.1:0-18385 GCA_030267885.1 Mesembryanthemum crystallinum
TTAAACAGGGGTTAATGGGTCATTTTGCCCATTAAGTGGATGTATCTATACTTTGTGGATGTTGCATTTAGCGCCTATGTTAAGACAATACATAGTAACTAAAAGGTTTATGCATTTACCATTTTAATGACATGTCAAGCCAAGTGTGCATGGTTTGGTTATGTGGATGTCCACATGTCCATCTAAAAATAGTTGGATTAACTTTTAGATATATACTAGTTGTGTGCCCTTGCATTGTATGGGGCTAGTTATGTAATTTTAAAATTTATCAACTAATTGTAGATAACCAAAATGTGGATAACCAAAATGTGGGTAAATAAATCATCAAATCGAAACCATATCATGATATACATGCAACAAACCTTTATGCGTGTCGTAACTCGTAAGACTTCATGAAATATTTTAATAAAATTTCTATTAATTTGTACATATATCAACTTTTTAAAAATGTCCAATGGTTAATTTACCAAGTGATTACCCAAGAGGTGTTGGCCCACTGATAAACAAGCTCTAACTTATACATCAGGCCGTGCGTTAGGAGGTGCCCTTTAGCCACGCCCAAGGGGGAAGGAAGTTCCTCCTTGTAAACACCCAAAAAAAAAAAAAAAAAAAAATTTACCAAGTGATTTGTGTCAAGTGATAACCAAAATAATTACTGGTTGTATTGTGTCACTTTGCCGAATGAGTTTAACCTTTTTTTTTTTTTTTTTTTTTTTTTGGCTGGCAACTAATATGAAGATTTTTTTAATCACGAATTGAAAGAAGTACAAACATAGCTACATCACTACTACCAAACTAACCTATCAGTATATAGCACCAATAGAATGATGATACCCACCTAGGGAAGCTTGTATCTCTACTCCTGCATCATGTGCTTTACATCAAAAAGCTCAATCACAAAGAGTCTAAAAATTGTGCTATACATACATTGTGGCTGCTGCTTCCCTCTAATACAAGTACGCAGGTGTATAATGGTGATAATTTGCTGTTGCGTGCTCTGCATCCCTCTAAAGACTCTTGAGTTTCTTTCAATCCAAATGCTATAAACTATCTATGTAAAAGCTATCACCTGTGCCCCAGCTTTAGGTTTTCCTTCTAGCTAGCTTGCACATTCACGCCACGGTGGTTGTCGTTTATCCCTGGAGGTCGATTGCCGCTGTTTCTCGAGCCTACCTGTGGGGGGCAAATTCGACTTTAGGGCAGTGATCATTCACGCCACGGTTTATTCTAGATAAGTTTGTTCCAATTACCAGTTTTTATTTCTAACATTCTAAAGTCGAAATAATTTTTCGTAATGGCTGGTAATGGTGTTAATGGTGTTAGTGGTGTTAATGGTGATACTGTTGTTGGTGACGTTGTTGTAAATCAATCTGTGAACCATACTCCTGTCCCTAATGCTTGTGTCAATCATGTCCAAACCATGCTTGCTACTACATTTGTTTCTCCCATGTTTCCCAATTTTTTGTTCGTGATATGTCCAAACTTGATTCGTTTGATGGGAAAAATTATGCTATATGGTCAGATAAGATGGAGTTTTTCCTGGCAGATTGGTGTTGATTATGCTTTAACTGTTAATAAAGTCACTGTCAATTGCCCTAGAGATTTTGAGAAGGATAATAAAACCTATCGTATGATGTTGCTTCATTACATGACTACTTCACTTTATCAGATCTATAATAAATCCAAACTTGCCCTTAAGTTGAAGTATGGTTCTGATGAGTTTGGGAAAAAGAAGTATGATTATAGTAGATGGCTTAAGTTTCAAATGGTAGACGATAAACCTGTTCTTGACCAAGTGCATGAGTATGAGAATTTGGTTGTTGATGTTCTTGTTGAGGGTATGAAATTTTGTGAGATTTTTCAAGCTAACTGTTTGTTGGAAAAGTTGCCGCCCTGTTGGAAAAATTATGTGTACTCTATGAAGCACAAACAGAAGGACTTCACCAGTTCAAGAGATCGTGTCCCACATCAAGATCGAAGAGCAGAATCACATCCAAGCCAAAGGGAAGTCTCTAGACCATTCTTCCTCTACTGCTAATCTTGTTGAGCAAAGGAATTTTGCAGGAAAACAGGATAAGAACAAAGGTTTCAAGGGCAATGGATCCAATCCGTTGCACGTGAAGAGGCAACCTAACAACGACTACAAGATGACACAAAGTCCAGGGCATAAGCAGTTCAAGGGCAATTGCTATACTTGCGGAAAGTATGGTCATTCAGCAAAGGAATGCAGACAAGGAGTCGGAGCTGCTGCAAAGCCCAAAGACAACAATGCTCAAGCCAACCTGACTGGAAGCATCATTGTTGTTGTGGTGTCCGAGATCAACCTTTTAGGCAACACGGTCGAGTGGATCGTGGATACTGGAGCCACGAGGCATATTCAATAGGGACATGTTCCATGACTATGTCTAGGGTGCCGAAGGAGAATGCGTGTATATAGGCAACTCCAGCAACTCCAGCACTACCAATGTCCTTGGAAAATGGAAGGTTCTTCTAAAACTCACTTATTGAAAATCACTTGCCCTTCAAATTGTTCTACATGTTCTTGATATTTGTAGGAATTTAATTTCTGGTGCATTGTTGAATAAGGCTGGTATTAAATTAGTTTTTGAATCTGATAAACTTGTACTCACCAGAAATGATCAATTTGTTTGGAAGGGATTTTGTAATGGGTGACTATTTGTTTTGGATGTCATAGATGAGAATAAAGCATCTACTTCTTCTGTTGCTTATATTGTTGAGTCTATTTCTTTTTGGCATGCTAGACTAGGTCATGTGAATGTGGCTTCTATTAAAAGGCTAAAACAGAATAGCCTAATTCACGCATTTAGTAATTGTGATTTTGATAAATGAGAAAAGATGTGTAGAGGCCAAACATCCCAAAAAGCCCTTCAATAAAAATGTCTCTAGATCTTCTACCTTACTTGAACTTCTGCATAGTGACCTTGGTGACTTCAAAAATCCCATGAGTAGAGGTGGTAAGAGATATTATATTACCTTTGTTAATGACTACTCTAGATATACCAAGGTTTATTTGTTAGGCTCTAAAGATGAAGATGGGAAAATTTTCTTATTTATAGAGTTGAGGTAGAAAATCAACTTGATCGTAGGATCAAGAGTCTTAGATACGATAGGGGTGGAGAATATGACTCAATCCCTCTCTAAAAATATTGTGAGGGTAATGGGATTATTCATGAGACTACAACCTCTTATACTCCTCAACAAAATGGGATAGCGGAGAGGAAAAATAGGACCTTCAAAAACATGATGAATGCAATGCTTATAAGTTAGGTATGCCTACCAACATGTGAGGGGAAGCATTATTATCTGCTTGTTATGTGCTTAATCGTGTACCTCATAAAAAACTGATTCCCCATATGAGATGTGGAAAGGCTTTAGACCTAACCTGAATTACTTGAAAGTGTGGGGGTGTCTAGCCAATATAGGGCTTCCTGATTTTCAAAGGAGTAAGATAGGACCCAAACCACTGATGCTATTTTTATTGGTTATGCTTGTAATAGTGCTGCAAATAGAATTAGTTTGAAAGATGGTTCTGGTTTTGGTGCTATTAAAGAATCTAGAGATGCGGAATTTTTTGAACATATTTTTCCTATAAAATTAAATGTGAAAAATGTCTTGCCTGCTGCATCTACTTCATCTTCTCATGCTATTGCATCATCTAATTGTGTTATTCAAGAACTTAGGAGGAGTAAGAGAGCTAGAACCGAGACTAGTTATAGATATGATTTTATTACAACCTTCCTAATTGAAAAAGATTTGCTAGATGAGCATAAAGTGCATGTTTTCATTATAGAAGAAGACCCTAGAACTTATGAGGAGGCCATGAGATCCGTTGATTCTAGTTTCTGGAAAGAGGCTATAAATAGTGAATTAGAATCAATTATGAGTAACAATACTTGGTTTTTATCTGACCTTCCTAGGGGTTTCAGGGCACTTGGTAGTAAATGGGTGTTTAAAAAGAAATACAAGCCTGATGGGAGTATGGAAAAATACAAAGTTAGATTGGTAATTCTCAAAAGAAAGGGCTTGATTATTTTGATACTTACTCCCCTGTCACCAAGGTTTCTACCATTAGAGCATTAATTGCAGTTGCATCCATTCATAATCTTGTTGTGCATCAAATGGATGTCAAAACTGCATTTTTATATGGTGACCTTAATGAGGAGATTTACATGAGACAACCTGAAGGATGGGTGATTCTAGGACAAGAGCATAAGGTATGCAAACTTGTCAAGTCTTTGTATGGAGTCAAACAAGCACCCAAACAATGGTATGACAAATTTGATTATACTCTTACTTCCAATGGCTTCGAGGTAAATGATTCTCATGCTTGTGTTTATTCTAAATTAGATGAGCATGCTTGTGTGATAATATACTTGTATGTGGATGACATGCTTATCTTTGGCACTAATTTAGATGTTGTAGACACAGCCAAGAATTTCTTGAAATAATGTTTTGATATGAAGGATATGGGTGAAGCTGATGTTATTCTTGATATTAAAATTACTAGGACTTTTGAAGGTTTATGCTTGAATCAGTCTCATTATATTGAGAAAATTTTGAAACCTTTTAATCAGTTTGATTCTAGCCTTGTTAAAACTCCTTATGATTCTAGTATTCATTTGAAGAAAAATAGAGGTGATAGTGCATCACAAGAAGAGTATGTTAAGATTATTGGAAGTCTTGTGTTTGATGAATTATACTAGACTTGATATAGTATATGTTGTCAGTAGATTGAGTAGATACACTCATAACCCCAATCATGATAATTGGAATGCTTAAATTAGATTGTTAAGGTACTTGAAAGGTACCATAAATTGGGGTTTGTACTACAAGAGTTTTCCATGTGTTTTAGAAGGGTTTTGTAATGCTAATTGGGTGTCTGATAATGATGAGATTTATTCTACCAGTGGCTAAGTCTACTCTCTTTCTAGTGCTGCTATATCTTGGAAATCTTCCAAATAAAATGGAATCTGAGTTTATTGCTTTAGAATTAGCAGGCCACGAAGATGAATGGTTAAGAAGCTTGATGGCAGACATTCCACTGTGGGGGAAGCCGACTCCATCAATTTCCATGTGGTGTGACTCACAAGTGGCTATCAGCATAGCCAACAATCACTCGTATAATGGAAAGAGAGGGCACATACGCCCTAGGCATAGAATTGTAAAGGATCTGATCAGAGATAATGTGATATCAACTGATTATATAAAGTCAGAGAGAAATCTAGCGGATCCTCTCACCAAAGACCTTTGTAGAAAAATGGTGGTAGAGTCAGCACAAGGAATGGGGCTTAAGCCCATTGTGGAGTGAATTTTGATGGACACCCATCTTGGGGGTGCCCAAGTTCAATGGGTCAAATGGAATTACAAAACAACTCAAGTTATGTACGACAACCCATTCTAGTTAATAAAAGTGATGTAATATTTTAATATTTACTGTCATTTGTATAAGGTTGAGCCTTAGGCTCTTAATGAATCAATTGCCTTTGTGGCGGTGTGAGACAGTACGCACCTGATGGACTCACCTATGTGAATGTGGGGATGTACCTGTCTCCTATGAGAGCATATGGGCTTATGACTCTGTAGAGCGTTCACAGAAAAATTCAGGACAACTAAGGGGCCCATATGTGTATTTTGCCGCAAGAATAATTTGACCATGAGGTTGAGCAGATGCACAAGTTTGTACCAAACAAACACCATGAAGGTTCATGAATTATTTCCACCTAAATGGATGTTGGGCTTACTTGTAAGCACTAGGTATTGATTCAAGTACACAAGACATTAGTATCGTAAAGCGAAACCTCATACTGCCATTACTCCTTTTCCTTTCTTTCTTTGAATAATGTAGGGGATTGTTGTAAAGTTGCTTCAAAGAAAGCCAAACACCCATGTGAGAGAAAACCAAATGTCCCACATTGATAGAAAACAAGGGAGCAAGCTACTTTATATATTGAGTTGTTCTTTAAGCCTTTGAGTAAGTGTTAAGGGGTAGACCCTCCACCACACGCGCGTGCCACAGCTGTTGTCCACCCGGTCAGGCGGGCAGGGATCGGGTTTAGTAACTGGCGAGATTTTGTGGCCATTACTAATTGATTACGTTATCAATTAGCGCCCTGATTTCCTTCACAAAATCTTCGCTTGCCTTCTAAACTTCCCCTTGCTTTTCTATAAAGTGGCTGACCTTCAATCCATTGATACACACATAGAAATTCCTCTCTTCTCCCTTCTTTGAATCTTGGCAGTAGCTCGAATTGTTCTTAGTCCATCGCTTCGCCGTACATCGATGCGGTGGTTGTCATGTATCCCTGGAGGTCGATTGCCGCTGTTTCCCGAGGGTACCTGTGGGGGGAAAATTCGACTTTAGGGCAGTCACCATTCACGCCACAATTTGTTCCAGATAAGTTTGTTCCAATTACCAGTTTTTGTTTCTAACATAGTTCTCAATCTCCCTTGAAGAGCAAGCCAAAAAATAAAGATAGATTTAGGGGAAGGCAAATTAGAACAAGTAAGGCATTTCTAGCCAATATTTGGAACATGCCCTCTAAGCTTCTTGTAAGATGCCTTCATAGAAAACTTTCCTTGTTTTGTGACACCACACCAGCCCCCCAAAGCTGATTTATATTTCCACATTTGCAGAATTTTGAATAATCCATGAGGGTTGAGAGGGGATCTACATAGACCATAGATCTCTTTTAACAATATAACTAATATTATATCTCCCGTGCGACTGATTTACTACCTGGTTTTTTTAGATTAAAAAATAAACAAATTTTTATATCCTGTGTTATGCACGAAAGTATAAGTACTCTTTATATATACAATATAAAAGATTATATTAATGTGTGGAGGTTATTACTTCTATTATTTACTATTTGGTTGAAGGAAAAAGATCTTCATTTTAAATAATGCTTGAGTCAATTATTGTTTATTCGTATATCAATAGTATATATTTATTCTATCATGTAATTGATAACTTATTAAAGACCTTTTCATTTGCATATGCTTACATTAAATTTTTTATATTATAGACACCCTAATCGGTGTCTCTAAAGTCCTCGCCCTACCCGATGACGATAATGATAGTCGACTTGGAAATGATGAACACCTAAGGCAAGATCATCCTCGGATCCTACCAAAGATTTTGACTTTTTATGGCATAGCCCTTGCTCTAAGCTTTACAAAACTTCAAACGGCTCCTCAATCGGAGTCCCGGATCAAAAGATATGGACGTATTTGTATTTCGGCACAAAAACGAGCATGGAGCGACAAACGGATCAAATATCCGCCCAAAAACCCCCGAGAATCTCAAATGGACCCTGATCCATGGATACATACCATATTGGGATTTTTAAGTACAGCCTACGTTTGAGCTCTCGACCAATCAGTATTCAATCGTACAGCAAAAATCTCAGACCGCTAGGCAAAAACTCAGACCGCCAGGCCGGTCTTGAGACCGCCAAACCGGTCTCAGCACCGGTCTGGCGGTGGGAGCATGTGGTCCCGGACTATCTTTCTTTGTCTCTTTCCGCACTTTTGCGCCTATAAATACGTCTTAAACCCCATCATTCAAAGAGAGGACTTTTTGGAGAGCATTAAAAGAGCACATTTGGAAACTTAAGAGCCCTTTTTAAGAGAATTAACATCTCTTTAAAAGAATCATTCTTAAGAACACCATGGTGATAAGCAAGGTTACTATGCCCAAATAGAGAGAGAGAGAGCCTAATCTACCTCCATCACCATCCTCCTTCAACCTTACACCACCAAAATCATCTCCACCTTTAACCACAAATCGCACCCAAGCACCACAAATCGCACCCAAGCACCACAAATCACATCTAAGCACCACAAAACACACTCAAGAACCACAAAATCAAGCACCACTCAGGCACCCACTTTACATCCTCCGAGTATTGAGATCTTGCCAATATCATACTCAAGCAAAAGGTGTTCTAATCCAAGCAGCTATCCCGAGGGCACACTACTTTGGTGACGATCTCTTTTCCGTTATTTTTCATTTATCTTTCTATTTTGACATAACATGGTTATTATCATGATTAACTCTTAGATAATATTCATCGTGTGATTTGTTGGCTTGACTTGTTTTAAATAAATCATGCACGAAACGAATCTCATGTTCACTTGGCTAAAACACAATTTCTTGGTAGATAATATGTGTTAAACCACCTAGACATAAATTAGAAATCGGGCTAAAATATTGAACATCATGTGAATCCAATGACAAAGATTTTAATCCACTTGAATAGATCTCACATCCCCGAACTCGAGTTTCTTTTGGGCAACATGAATTCACGCCCTACATCAGGAATAAGGCGCATTTGGCTCGATCATGGTATCTTTCTAGATATTCGTGTTTGATGCCTTCGCGGTTTCCATGTTCCTAAAAACATGGTGGCGACTTTTTCACCTTACAAAACAAATCGAGCAAAACATGATAAAAACGGTTATGATACCGGGGATATGTGGGTCCCACATATATTTACAATTAATAAAAACTAAAAAGCAAATACTCAAAAACTGCATCCATCCACTATGATTAAGGTACCTTTTTCCTTTTAAATTGTAAGAAAAAATTTGAATTTGATTGCATTCTTAACTGTCCAAATGATAGGTCATATGAGTTTTTCATACTATTTAAGAACTAATAATTCTAATATAAGAGTTCTATCATACTCATCATGTATTTTTTTAGGTATTTTATCTTCTTTATGATTTCTTAATAAAAATGCACTTTTTCATGTATTTTCATATGTGAATTTCTATTATTTTTGATATTATTAGGTCTTTTATCCGATTTGGTGGGTACTTTACATCTAACTTGTGTTAAGTTATCATATACTCCCTCCGTTTTATTTAAATCTTTATCCGATTTGGTGGGTACTTTACATTCTAATATAAATAATACTATTTACAATTTTTTTTATATTTATAATTTATAATAAAAATTAATTTACTATCATATACTCCCTCCGTTTTATTTAAATCTTTACAATTTCTATTTTGGGATTTTTCATATTAATCTTTACGTGCCCTAAAATAGAAGGTTCTTTTGTGTTAAGTTATCTAATTATCCCTCTCCACTCACCCTCATTATTTCCCTCAATCCACTTTCCCACCACTATACAAGGACATTTTTGGAAGTCAAGAACCAAAAAAAACTTCCTTATTTTATTTGCAAAAGTCAAGCGTAAAGATTTAAATGAAACAGAGTAAAAACTATTATTATTATTATTAGGAAAATTTGATGCCAATAATCCAACTTTTGGGCAGTCCAACAAAAATAATCCCACATTCAAAAATTGACAAGAATAATTCCAAATTTACTTTCGTCCCACAATAATGGGTCAAGTGACAGTTTTGTTAGACCGCCCAAAGGTTGGATTATTGGCATCAAATGTATTATTATTATTATTATTATTATTATTATTATTATTATTATTATTATTATTATTATTATTATTATTAACTCATAAACAAATTTATAATTTGCAAAAGTGAAAATGATTTATAATAGTCATTACATAGCTCTTGATTTCAACCACATATATTGAAAACTTTAACTTAATTTAACATGTAATAAAGATTAACATTATGGTTATAGTATCATTATATTTACTTGGAGGTCATGGGTTCAAATCTTTTTAAGCACAACTTATTTTTTATTTGTTTCTTAAAAGTCAGCATTTATTACTGTGATGACGTGGCGTCCTAGATTTGCTTCACCCCCTTTTAATATATAGTATATAGATAGATAGCTATTAACCCAAACGATCTTCAAAGTTTCCTTCCTTTCACTGAGAGCCCAGAGCAACTTACATAGGACAACTTTGTTCCACAATCTGATAATAAGTTTAAACCACCAGCCCCCTTAGGTAAGCAAACTTTATCCCATGCCACTAAAGGCCTCTTGGTTATGTGAGCTTCACCTAACCATAAAATGTTTCTGCAAACAGCTTCAATCATCTTAATCAGTTACTGGGGAGTATGAACAATTGGGACCAGAAAGCTTGAATTCCAAACAGAACAACCTTGATAAGCTGTACTCTACCAGCATATGTGATAAATCAGCAGTCTATGAGGTAATCGTGTAGACAATTATACCTTATAGAACAGTATTGCTTCCACATAACCCAAACATTATAGTATAGGCTGTCTATCAAGATGGTTAGCCCCTCCAAAGAAATCTTAGCTCTTGCTCTAGTTAGCCTTAAGCCCTGAAGCTGCCAAGAAATGTGATAACTTCCCTTGAAGCAACTGGATGGATATAGGTGAAGGAAATACATGCATGATACGATCTAATCGCAGAAACATCATGTTAACAAGATCTTACACATAGCAATTATATGAATCATAAAGAAATTACCTTTGAAGTGTGTATTCCTCTTTGAATGCTTGATTAACTTCATGGATAATAGGACCCCAAGTGTTGCCCATCTAATGAAGTCTAGCTGTTTAGAAATGATCACCAAGAGCCGATTGCTAGATCGATAAGAGAATTCTGATCTTACTAATGAATGAAGAATTTTGCAAGAGGGAGGCTATGGGTTTCTCTCTCAGGTTTCCAATCTAATTGAAGTGTCTGTCCAATAACCAACTCTAAGTTGTTTAAGTAGACAACCCCTAAAAGTCTCTTAAAGACACTAGGATTTTCCATACGTGAAGTCCCATGTCCCACAAGGGAATATGGGACTAACGCCCCACAAGAAGTCCACTTAGGCACACGGCCAAGCAAGACCGTGGCCCCTTATCCGTGCCTCACATCACAGCCTACTAGGCTGGGTGTGCTCCCTGAGTCCTAAGCCCGATCTCCGTTCTACATGATCAAACCTTAACTTAAGCGTGGCCCATTAGATTCATAAAAAAGTTCGCTATGGCCCCATAAACCAATTAGGCCAACAATCAATAGCGGTCTCTAGCTAAACATATTGATTACTAAATTATATGAATTTATTATCTCAATAATATAATCAAATATATGTTATACCAATTAATTGTTACTTAACTGATAAGACATAAATCCTTCCATAGGAACACCTCTTGAGGAGAGGAAAACCCGATGATTTCCCTCCAGCCTTCTCCTCTTTCTTTGTTACCGTGGATGTTCGTGTGGTGGTGATCGACCCTTTCTGTCGGCTTGTCGGCAGTTTCCATTGGATTGTCGGTGGTTTTTGTAGGCTTGCGGGCGGCTTGGGTAGGATCCCGATTCAGTTCACCAGCCTTTTGCACCTTAGATTTGAAAAGCCAATCCTTGTTTTAACTTGGATTTGAGCTTCATTATTTTCATTTCTGTGCCTTAGTTTTGTTGGATGTGAAGTTTTTGGCTTTAGAAGATTCTGCTTAAAGAAGAAGCATAGGAAGATGAAGATTTAGAAGAAGATGATGAACCTGATTATATTGACGGTTTTTGTCCAGGATGTTATATCCTGTTTCTTGTTGGCTTGCTTGTGTGTTCTTTTTAGTTCTTTTGTTGTTATCTGCCAGTTTGTTTATGTAGATTTCGATTTTCTTTTGATTTTTATTGTATGATGCGGTTTATGGATGATTAGGAGGAGGTGTGTTGTTGGGAATATTGAGTTACTCAGGTTCTTACCCTGCCCTCTTTCTGGGCGCCCTCTGAGTGCTCTGTGTTTTCAACCTTTATATCACCTCTTGTTTATGGGTCGTTCACATCCACTTCTTGTTATGTGCTGGAGTTTTAGCATTAGGGTTTGATCTTCCACTCCCGAGATGGGAGACCCTAATGTAATATCATTTATCACACTTTTTACCATTAAAAAAAAATGTTCAGCCTCTACCCTAAAATAGTTAGTTTAATGCGTCTTGTATTTCACTTTTGGGAGATACGGCGGTAACGCCCGTGTCATTAATACTCATTCTGCTGCTCAATATTGATTGATTAGGATAAGCAAGCACCCTTAAAATCGGGGTGTTACATGGCATCCTAAGAGCATCTGTTACATCTGCGTTTCTGGAGAAGATTCAAGCCAAGGTGGAGATTTGTTCGAATAATGCCTTAGAATCTTCTAGTTGACACTTTGAGTGACTTACACCGGGGTCCCACTCTGATTAGGGTTCGTTACAATTAAGTAATTAGTGTCTGTTTGTGCCTATTATTCTAAGCCCAGTCTGATTTAGGAATTCTAGGGTTTCCCTTCCACTTATATATATTGTATTTTGTACACACTCAACATAACTCTGATACAATATGTTCTCCCTCAGCCCGTGGATGTAGCTTACACACCGTTAGTGAACCACATAAATCTGTGTCAATATCTCTGTTTTTCTTGTTTCTTTCATGCATCCATTATAATAGAAAGAATTGGTATATTTGTTAATGGCTATATAAGTAACATTACTAGAGTTTTTGCAAGAGGAAGTCAATACAAATGATATATCTGTGCTTGGCCCCTCTACTCCTGATCCCTCTATGTCTGGTCCCTCGACATCTGACGATCCTAGTCCCTCTAACCCAGGACCTAATCTACACCAATGGAGATCCTTGCTATAACTGAAGTAAAATCAGGTGGCTTTATGGTAATCACTCAAGGAAATACTTGTAGTTCATGTAGTGGTTTTGCTCCTGAACACATTCCTTAGGTGAGTAATTCCTTTTCAGCACTAGATGAGCCCAAAATTGTGCAGATTTCTCCCACTGGTGAAATTCACATTCAGCCCCTTGTAGATGATCCTAGGAATGAATTTACTGTTGATGATCAATGAATTTGTTATTTAAAATGTTAGGCGATTAAATAAGCCTTTTAAGCAAAAGGAGCTGAAAATTTATCTTAGGGCCAATAAGATTTGGTTTGCTGGTATTCTTGAAACAAGGATTAAACAACATAAAGCTCAGGCTATCTAGTAAAATTGCTAGAGGTTGAAAATTTGTGAATAATTATTCCAATACTCCCAATGTGAGAATTTGGCTATTTTGGCAGCAGTAGCATCTTGATGTCACTATAATTCAGATTCATCAGCAGTTCATACATCGTAAATTGGAAAGCAGACATTGTAGCTTCTCTTGCTTCATCACAGTGGTATATGGTTCAAATGCTATAGAGGAAAGGAAGCAACTATGGCTTGAACTAGGTCAAATTAATAACACCATTATAGATCCTTGGTGCATATGTGGTGATTACATTGCAGCACTCCTCTCTGATGACAGAATTAATGGTGCTCCTGTATCCACTCATGAAACTACAGACTTGCAAGCCTTTGTTGATCAGGTGCAGTTAGCTAAGATGAAGTCCATTGGGAGAATGTACACATGGACTAATAGGCATGTTAGTAGCAAAATAGATAGGGCACTCACTAATGCTAGCTGACAACTCCAATATGGCTGTATGACTACTGATTTCAAAGACCCTATGTTCTCCAACCACTCTCCTATTCTCATCACTGCTGAAGCTCATACTAGAAGTGTCAAGAGACCATTCAGATTTGTCAATGTGCTAGTTGTCCATGAAAAATTTGAGCATGTTGTTAAAGAAGCATGGGGGGGGGGGGAATTCTATGGCATCCCTATGGAAATCCTCTAGAAAAAACTGATAAAGTGTAAACAACCCCTGAAGGCTCTGTTTAGAGAGGAATTGAGTGGTGTTGACAAGCACCTTGATGCAGTTTGAAGCTCACTTGAAAGCATCCAACTGAGTTATCCATCAAACCCTGATGATAACTGACATGAAAATGAGAAAAAAGGCTAGGCTGGAAGTGGAGAATTAGAGTGACATTCAAGAGAAGATACTAAATAAAAAATCTAAAGCTCATTGGATGAAAATTGGGGATAGCAACAGAAAATATTTCTTTGCTGTTATGGCTAGCAGATACAATAGCAGTTTCATCTCCACCATCTATGATGATCTGGGCAAAAGGCTCACTAAGTACACTGAGATTAAAGAAGAGGTGTTGGGTTTCTACAATAAGCTTTTGGGGTCTGCAGCTTCCTCACTCCCTCATATTGATATCAACCATATGAGAATGGGGCCACAGCTCAATCCATCAAAGGAGAATGCTTATTAATGATATAAAAGTGGAAGAGATATAGCTGCTACTTTTTCCATTGATGAGAATAAAGCTCCAGGTGTTGATGGATTTAATGCTTGCTTCTACAAAAGAACTTGGCATCTGATTGTTGATAAGGTGAATGCAGTTGTACAATACTTTTTCCACACTGGGTATCTCTATCCTCCTGTGAACAATATAGCTATCACACTTGTGCCAAAGGTATCTCATCCCACTCATATAAAACAAGTTAACCCTATTGCTTGTTGCACTCTCCTGTACAAAGTTATTTCTAAAGTTACTACTGCCAGATAATCAAGAGTGGTTGATTGTGTGGTGAGTAGTAGTCAACCTGCATTTATACCTGGCAACCTTATTTCAGATAACGTCCTCCTAGGTGCATGATACATGTTGATTTGCAGAAAGCTTATGATTATGTTCAGTGGAGTTTTATTGAGCAGATATTGAAAAAATTGGGCTTCTTTGAGAGGATGATTATGTGGATCATAGTTTGTGTCACAAATGTCAGATATACTGTGATCTTGAATGGTGAATATATTGACTCTTTTGCTGGCAAGAAAGGTTTGAGGCAAGGTGACCCCATGTCACATGTCCTTCATCTTCACACTTGTGATGGAGTATTTACGTAGATACTTGGCTATACACAAACTTAATCCAAACTTCAATTTTCACCCTAGATGCTAGAAGCTTGGGATTACTCATCTCTCCTTTGCAGATGACTTGTTGCTTTTCTCTTGACGAGATGTGGGCTATGTCACTCTACTTCATGAGCAGTTCTTGAAGTTTTCTTATGCATCAGGTCTTCAAGCTAACATGACCAAGAGTCAGGTATATATTGGGGATACAACACAAGTGGAATGAGAGGAAATCATGGCAGAGCTGGGGTATTCTGCAGGAGAGCTTCCATTAAGGTACTTTGGTGTACCTTTGTCTATAAAAAAACTATCAGTTGGTCAGTGCAAGCAACTTATTGAGAAAATGGTAGATAAAATCAAGCATTGGTCTGCTAGATTTTTATCTTATGTAGGTAAGAAGCAACTTATCAAGGCAGTTTTATTTGGTGTGCAGTCCTACTGGGCTCAACTCTTTATCCTACCTCAAAAAGTGATGAAGATGTGATTGAAGCTATATATAGAAGCTATCTGTGGTATGGGGAATATCAGCTTACCAAGAGAGCGGTTGTAGCTTAGGATAAAGTGTGTATGCCAAAGGGAGTTGGTGGACTTAACATCAAGAACCTCAAGATATGGAATAATGCAGCAGTGACAAAGCTCCTTTAGACCCTATCACTTAAAAAAGGACAAATTATAGATTTTATGGATCCATTCATATTATATCAAGAAACAAGACCTGATGAGGATGGAGGTACAAAAGCAAGCTTCCAAGATGATACAAAAAAAAAAAAAAAATTCAGATAAGGAAGCATTGGAGTATCATTGGTAACTGGGACCGAGTCACAAAGAGAGGTAATTTCTCCATCAAATTTGCCTACCTTAAAATTAGAGGGAGAGTTGAAAATGATTATTGGAAAAATCTGGTCTGTAATAACTATGCTCCACCTAGAGCTACATTTGTACTCTACATTTTCCTCAGGAACAGATTGAGAACCTAAGATGTCTTGCTTTCATAGGGTCTGAATTGCTCTACTGCCTGTGGCCTTTGCAACCAAGCTGATGAGACCATGTCCCATCTTTTATTTGGATGTTCTGTGTCTGCAGAGGTTTGGAACCACATTTTATAGTGGCTTAAATGGGATAGACAATGCACTGAATGGGATAATGAGCACAAATGGGTGATCAAGCACTCAAGAGGCAACTCTATAGGGGTTGCTGCATTGAAGATGGCGTTTGGTACTGCAGTTCACACAATTTGGTATGAGAAGAATAATAGAGTCTTTCAGGGGAAATCAGTCCCCCCAACATAGCAAGTGACAAGCATTCAGTACCAGATGTTTGTTAGAGCCCAATGTAATTAGAAATTACTTGATTATTTAGAGTCACTTGTGTAAAGCATCACCTTGCACATGAAGAGGGGGGCTTGAAACCCTTTCTAGAAGGTGTGTAAGCTGGCCTATCTGATGCTTAATAGGTGTTGCCCTTGCATTTTCACTTCGTCTTTGGAGTCTGTATCAAACACTTCAATTTGGTGATTAATAAATTTGCAATTAATTACCAAGAAAACATTGCTAGAGTTCTCTAGCATCAACAAGAATTGTTAAAAAAAAAAAAAAAAAATCACAATTTGATCTCCTCTTTGTGCATATGTCCAGATGAATGTCATAATCGATTTATGTTCTTATATGATTTCTAATATTCTCTATGATATTATTTGGTTAGCATGAAGGCTAAACCAGGTGGCGAAGAAGATATTAGAGTTTACTCTTTTTTTTCTTTGAGGTAAAATAATTCTTTTTACTCTTGTTTGTAAACTAAATTAGTATTATAGCTACAACTTCTGATGTCTTGCATCATATTGTTGCACATTTTTGACGTGTACATATCCTAACGCCACATATGATCTTCTGTATGCACTTATAGGAATAAGGTCAGGTGAGGGTAGTACCTCATAGGTGTTCAGGTTGTTCTTTGAATTTTCCATTTAGAAGTTGGAAGCTAAGCTTATTGTTAAGAGTAGGTTTGATAAATGTTTTAGGCTAGTTATGGTGAAAATAATTATTACTTCTCATGGATGTTTCTTTCTCTCTTTCTCACTCAATATTCTTTTTTTTTTCCTTAAATTAATGGGTAATCAAAAATGCAGGTTGTCAAATACTACTATAGAGCAATGAAAGGGAAGAGGAATCATTGCATGTGTAATGAAGCTACAGAAGATACAAACATGGAGAAGCAAAGCTATGGACAACTTTTTATGTTTGTGACGTGGGTGTTCAGATAACTTATGTAACTTTTTGGATGTGAATTGATCGTACTGTAGAACTAGTATGGAGGTTAGGTTGTAAATGGGAATTAAATGTAACTTCCACTGACATTTATGCCATATAACTTTTTTGTTTTTTGACATATGAAAACATTTTTGCAACGACGGTTTTTGTTGCAATATGGTATCTTTTGCAACGACATTTGTTGATACTAATAATATAGCTTACTTTTTCCAATGACAAAAACCGTTGTGATATATGTCTATCTCGCCTAAGGAAATTATCAGTTATGGTAACGACATATATAAAGCAACGAGAAAAGTCATCGCTAAAAACTTATTTATTGCAACAACCAAACCTATTGCGTTACCCTTGGTCGTTGCAAAAAAAACACCTAGCAACGACTTCTTTTTCGATGTTGTGTGATCTTTACTCCTTAGATCACTAAGATTCATCTCACTAACCACCAAATAATTACAAAAGATTATGGACCAATTTTGTCATCGTTCCGAGTTCTTGAAATATGAAACTACATGACGACCGAATTTACAAACAAGGTACTTATTAGTGCTAAGAAGTAACAAAAAGTTTCCTATTTTTTATATTTAAGTTTGATTTAATTTAATCATGCTTCTTATTTTGGTAATGGTGTTAAAATTACGTTATAACCCTAACCCGACAATTTGTTTTACTTATTAAAATTATCAAGAAATATTTGTGCAAAAATGATTTCATTGTTATATGTATGATTACATTGTGATAGTATTTATTTTTAAAACCTTCTAATTCATTTTCATTATTAAGTTCGCCTAGTAGAGACCAATTTCCCAAAAGGAAGACTTATGATGCATTCCATTATAGGTCCTAACCTTGTCCCTGAACCTAGACTCAGTTTCGGCTGGTAAAAGTTAGAAGTTTCCACACCAGAGGCTGCGAGGGACATTTGGGAAACAAGTATTTTCATAAAATCTTAAGAGATGATCTCTATAAGTCCATTCGGATGTCTTTCGGTATTGTCACTTTGTTAAATGGGGATCACCCTAAAACGTATTTGAATAGAAACACCAATTTGAATTGAGTTTATAGTTTATAAGTTTTAATAAAACTTTTTGGCGACTTCATTGTAAACCAGTCGATTTGTCCTGCGGGCGCCTTATCCCACCCAAACCATGATTGTCTCACTTTACAAAGTACAGTGAAGGATGTGCTCATTCAACAAGGTTTAAGCAGCCAATGAGGTCTTGGCCTAGTGGTTAAGACTGAGGCCTTGAGTACATTAGGTCCCAGGTTTGATTCCCCCCCTCCCCTCATTGCAATAATTTATTTGTACTGGCCTTTGTGCCTCCCTTGGACAAAAAAAAAAAAAAAAAACAAGGTTTAAGTAAGGTGCTAAAGAAATATCCAAATAAGCCATAAAAAGAATTTTTTTGGAGGAACCTCATTATATAAATG